>PVKS010053896.1:0-10249 GCA_004027875.1 Aplodontia rufa
TGATTACTAGTGATTTAGAGCACTTTCTCATGTATTCATTGGCTTGATCAATGTCCTCTGGTGAGAAGTCTCTATTTAAGAAGCCACAGCACAATTTTAATTAAGCAGGGAGGGACGTGGTCTGATTTAGCTTTTACAAAGCCTGGCTTTCCTGAGAGCACCTCCTGATTCAGAGCTGCTTCTTTCTTGTCAGGCTCCAACCTGCAGTAGGAGGGAGGGAAGAAAACAGTACTCCTGTAACCAGACCTTTGTTTCTCTTCTAAGTGTGATGTATCCTTGGCCTTTGCTGACAATCATTAAGCATCAAGTGAATAAGCAGAAGAAAATATTGGACAGGATGTTTGGTAAAATGTTCCATGCCCTTCATCTATGACACAGGTCTCCAGGATAATATATTTTTCCTGTATGAAGGCAGATATGTCTTAGTTCTTCATCTATAGAGGTGTGCTCTGAGGAATGCCAGGCAGATTCTCAGTGAGAAGATTGGGTACCAAGTTACAAAGATTTAGTGGAAAAGATTTATTCAAGAAAAGAAAATTAAAATGGAGATCCTAATGTCACCTCCATTTTGTTTGGCATCTGTGTCACCAACTACTGTTATTTTCTGCTATTTCACTTTGGTTCTGAAATTTGTCTTTTGAAAATGGTGACCTGAGTTTCACACAGCCTATAATTTAGAAATGTTCTATGTTGTAAATTGTACTTTGCTTTCAGTAAAAGCCTTTATGTGTCAAGTAGCAAAACAAGAATGTCATGAAAGAAGGTGAAGTTCCCCATTAAAGAAAGAGAAATTGGGTAGAGACCTGCTAATGTATACTGCAGAAAATAAGAGAGGCTGATATGAACATGCCTATCAACTTACATTTATAATACAGTGATTTTCAAATGGTGAAGAACATTTGTGAGCCTGTGTTGTCACAGTGGAATAGTGCCAGAGGATGTTGTTTTCAGAAGGTCAGAGTCCCACAGCTGCTCAGTCAGTATGTTGAGAGTTGGTCTTTAATCTTCTAGCTTCTTTGTGGTTAGGACATCCTGTCCTTTCTGTTTTGTTATTATGGAAACTTCCCTGAGGCAAATACTGGTGCTAGTTGTATGGTGACTTTTACCATCTCCCCTTGATAATGATAACAATGATGTGATGATGATCATACTAGTAATAGTAATAATAAAGGCAGCTGTTACAGAGTGCTAAGCAGTTTGCTTTGTGATTTTTTTCCTAATCTTCAAGAGTCCTAATAAGGCAGTAGTTGGGACTAATTTCTAGATGAAGAAAATGAAACTACTTCCATGTGATGAATGTAGGGCCATATTCTAGGAAAGGTCGGAAGGGAGGGCTCTTAGGACAGCGTTTTACCCTCTTTTTTAGCACCATAGATCCAGCCAAGCGGGTACAGCTTGAAGTCTCCAGGGGACCTTTGCTAGTATTAAACAGAAAATTGAGCTCTCATTGTCATTTGAAGTAGGGGCCTTTCAACAATCTGGTCCTACTTAGCTTGACATAGACTGTCCATGTAACAAGGAATAGACTTTCAATTTGAAATTGTTTTAGGCACTTTTTATGTCACTACGACCAAAAGACCTGAAAAGAACATTTAAAAGAAGAAAGGTTTATTTTTGGCTCATGGTTTCAGAGGATCATTCTGTGGTTAGCAGGTTCCATAGCTCTGGATCTGTGATGAGGCAAAACATTATGGTGGAAGGGCATAGCAGAGGAAAGCAGCTCGGGACATGTCAGCCAGGAAGTAGAGAGAGAGCTCTGGACACCAGGGACAAAACAGATACCCAAAGGCATGCCTTCAGTGACCACCTTGCTCCAGACACACCTTACCAGCAGATTAATCCGCCATTAAGTTATAGCTCTCATAATCTAGTTATTCCACCTCTGAACATTCTTGCATTGTCTTACATATGAGCTTCTGGGGGACATGTCATATCTAAACCATAAGACAAATTGTCCATATATAACAACTTCTGTATGAATAGAAGATACATAACACCTAATTATTTCACAGTTGTGATGATTTGCATAAGATCATAGGGTATATTAAGCTCTTCTCTGTTGCATCCCAACTATGTTAGTGTCAGTTTGAAGATTACAATTCTGGTACAAATGGTAGTTTTTCTTTCAGTGAAAATACTTGGTGCCCAAGCACTTATTATAACTGGAATTCCTAAGAGGCAAATTTGAAAAGAGAGAGGTGCAGTCATTGGCACTAATGGGAAGGAAGCTGTGCTTTTATCCCCACAGTATTTCACTTGCGAAGAGAACTGAGAGGATTGGAAACATACAACTCTTTCATGTTTCCTTGGCATTAGGAGGTATGAGAGACATGATGAGTAGGCTCTCCGAACTGGTTTGCAGTTAGTGGCACCCTGTCTCAGATGCATGTCAACACAACAGAAATGCCGGTACCTTCACTCAGGATACAGCTGCATTACTTTCCATTTAATCCTGACTATTCAAACTAAGGATCTTTCAGAAAAGCAGTTTTACTCTATTCTGTGTGAGAAAAATGTGCATATCACCAGTTGGAGGTGTGATGTATGCTATATATTTGAAAGCCACCAGTCATAGCATAGCCTCTGCTGGTATTGGAATCTGTTTCTTTATTCTTGTCGACATGCAAAATATTCCCTTTGATCTGGCAAAACCACAGCTGTTTATCACAATGTCTGTATCTTGTCTGTGTGCCATGTTTACTTACCATTTTTTTTCTGTAGGAACTACACAGTTTTATATTTATGCTCTTAACTCTGCATCTCTCACAGAAGTGCTCGGCAACATTACAACGTGGAATAAATAGCATTCATTATGAGAGAGTCCTCCGGATTCATTCATCTGATAGACATCACAGTCATTACATAGAACTAATTTGACACTTTGTCTCTAAAACGTGTTAAGACTCTTTGATGCTGAAAATTGCATTTGCAGAAGTGCTCGTTTGCAGTGACTATAATGTTCTGATACAATGCAGTGTCCGGATCTGGAAGGAAAAGAATGTGCAGTACCTTCGGGTCATTACTCAGGCCTCCCTGCCTAGAGAGGCCCTCATTCTAGTCTGAAAGGGAACAAACCCAGCTTTTGTCTTCTTTACTCCACAGCTTGCCTGGCTTTCTTTCCACTCCCTGAGGCACAGAGAGAGGCTAGTGGTCAAGAGTCAGACCAAAAGAGTCTGACCAGGTGAATTCTGTAACCAAACACCTGCAGATGTATAGGCTGCCACAGACAGGGAGCTGGATGGTGTTATGGAAACAACATGTGCTGTGTAACTGTTCACCTGGGTTCAAGTCTCAGCTCTGTCACTTATAAGCTGATTTTTTTTTCCTGCTAATTTTTCTGGTCCTCAGTGTTGTCATTTATAAAATGAGGATGATTGTGAAGCTGTAGTTAGAATTAAATGCTACAACACATGAAAGTACTTCACACAGTACCTAGTACCTAGAAGGCACCTAATGCACATTAATGTGATCTTCTCATCCGTTGTTATGGTTTGGATGCTGATTTCCCCAAAGGTCTGTGTGTTAAAGGCTTGGTCCTCTGGGTGGTACTTTAGGGAGGTGGTAGAACCTTTATGAGATGGGGCTTAGTGGGAGGTCCTTGGATTTTGGGGATTATGTCCCCATTGGGCATTTTAGAACTCCTGTCCCATCCTCCACCCTATGTCTCTTATTCTGGCTAATGATGAGTGACTCATTCTGACATTTGTTCCCTGCCATTGACATCTGGCATCTCCACTGGAGGCCCACAGTAGGAGGGCTGCCTAATTTTGAACTTTGAGCTAAATAAATGACTTCTCTTATTAATTACCCTACGTATTTAGTTCTATTAATGAAAAGGTGACTAATATACCCTTGAATTATGGGGGAATTACTGTTTGCCCTGCTTACCTATAACACAGTTGTTTTTAAACTTTCCTTTGGATCAGTACCTTTTATTTTCTCCAAGAAGAAAGATCGCATGGAAACACACACACACACACGCGCGCGCACGCTCGTTTGCCATATGTAAGTGACCCTGGGGATGCTGTGCAGGTGTACGTTCCCTAATGGCTCTCAGTGGCCTCTGAGGCATTTCCAGGAAACACAGCTTGAAACCCACTGAGGTAGCATTTGAAAGTGCTTTACAGTATGAAGTGGTACAAAGATGTCAGCGATTATTTTTTAGGATAGGTGAAAGTGATTTTTGGAGATGGGTGTGAAAGGGTGGTGGAAGAATAGGGAGTCACCCTGGAGGAAACTCTGGTTTGATATGGGCCAGCCAAGAATTCTGGGAGCAGAGTAGACATTTATGTGGTTTCCTGGGCCACCAAACTTTATGATGGTTCCTCACTTGGTTTAACCTCTTGCTTTAGCCATCTTGACATTTTTGATGATTTGTTAATAAAGGGCCCCGCATTTCCATGTAGGTCTAGGCTCTACAGATTATGTAAGTGGTCCCATCTATGGGAATGTTAGGTTTCTAGAATTCTGGCTACTTGTTGTTGCTTCACTCTCATGTGAGAACACCCAATATAGTAGCTCTTGGCAGGAAAACTGGGTCCTACCTTGAATCCACTGTCTCTTTTCTTTACTCTTGAAACAAATAGTCTTTGTCTGTTAGCTCTGACTCTGCAGCTGCCTGTCCCACTAGCTCTCATTTTAAACCAAAACCTGAGCATTCCCCAAAGACATGAGTCACTCGGAATGAACAAAAGAGATTGGGGGGTCATTGGAATAAACACACTACAAGTATTTATCAGTACTTTTTGTCAGTGAAATCAGGGGAGTTTTCTCCAATGTGGGTTACAGAAACCCCAGGAGCCAGTTCGAGAGCCATGAGACTTTTTTAATGCTCTGTAAGCCTAAGAACTATAAAATTCATTTTTAAGATTTAAGAGCATATGGTGTGTGTGTGTGTGTGTGTATTTTTTTTCCTGCATCTGGAAGTGATCATGGAAATACTCATCTGAATCAGGACACTTTTAAGTTTGAAGGGAGGTTCTATGAATAATAAAGGATTGTTATAGTACTGTAATAGTTTTAAATATTTACTGTTCTTGAAAGTCCAAGACTGTGATGTCCCTGTGAGTCTCTTTAATAGTCATATGCCCCCTCTATGTTAATTTGAGAGAAAAATTATGCATTCATTGAGAAAGCAAAGAGAGTAGCAATCATATAAGGAGAGAGATTGTGAACATAGCCTGAAGTGTATATGCCTACTCAGCTTTTGGGGGGCCCTCTGTGCTAGTACTTAGGCACAACTTTCTTTCAAATTACATTGATCACATGGGCCACCATTGATCACTTGTTTCCACTTGTAGGACCAATGAATTTAATGTGAAAATAGGGACCCACCCACATGATCCATCTTCTGTAATATATTTGCTATAATATAATGGCACAGTTTTACTATAATACTTTTTTCCTGTAACACTGGCAGTGACGAGTATTTTCTTTCATCCTCTGCACCCTGGCCTGTAACAGTATCTGCCACTGTGTAGTAAAGGCACCCCTTTTCCCTTGCTTGGACTTCTGAAAAACTGTCTCTCTTCATTCTCCAATCCTGTCTACCACTATGGCCTTTGTGATGTTTCTGAAACAGAAATTGGACCATTTGAGTCAGTTATAAACTGGTCAGTGGATTACCATTGTCTTTGGGGTGAAGATGAAGCTTCAGAACCTACCTAACAAGGATTTTTGTAATCAGGTTGAAGTCCTGCCTCCATGTATGTATATTCATGTGGACAGAGGCACTAGTCGTAGAGTGGGAATGAGTGGGCAAGGAGAGATTTTTATCTACAGTATGGGTTCTTTCTGCAATACCTACTTGTCTTCCTCCTTCCACCACCCTGGTTCTTTCTAGGCTCCCTTACCTTTCCCAAGACCTATTGCACTGTCCCCAAGTTTTCACTGAATAATTCTAAGAGCTGGGCATGCTCAGTAGCAATAGCCAAATTTTGTCTGAATTTGATTACAATCTTTAAAAGATTGCTAAGGCTGCAGCAGTATAAGGGATGAACAGTATATTACTCCATCCTGGAGTGAATCAGTGATATCCATCAAATGACCAAGAAAGGATCAAAATTTCCCTTACTGGGACTATATAGAAATTACATTGAAAGACTTTGCCTAAGCAGTACAAAATGTACTGCTGGATTTCTTTTTTTTTTCTGGGCAGTGCTGGGGGTTGAACCCAGAGCCTCATGCGTGGTAGGTAAGCACTCTACCAATGATCTACATCCCCAACCCCAGGTTTCCCATTTTATTCAGAAAAAACAAGTAGTTTAAAGCCTTGTACTGGCCTATATTCCTCCTGTGACTTGCCGGCTGACTGCATTTCTGACCTCATCTCCTACCCTTTCCCTCCTGTAGTAGTATGAAAAATTTAAAGATATCCATGTGGAATTCCTGGAACCTTGGAATAGTACTTTATGTGACAAAATATTTGATCAATTTAAGAATGTTAAGAGGAGGAGTTTATCCTGGATTATTTAAGTGGACCCAATATAATCTCAGGGTTCCCACATTAGGAGGAGAGGCAAAAGTGTGAAGTTAGAGGAAGAAGACAAGGCAAGGAATGCAGAAGATGGAAGAGACAAAGAAGAGATCCTCCCCTAGAGCCTCTGCAGGAAGCATGCTTCTGACCTTCAAGGCTGTGGATGGATAAATTTTTGTTGCTTTAAGCCACACAACCTTTCTTACAGCTTGCGGTAGTCAGCTTCTCAATGCTTTGACCAAAAGATCTGACAAGAACAATTTTAGAGGACAAAAAGTTTATTTGGGACTCCTCGTTTCAGAGGTTTCAGTCCCCAGCTGGCCGACTCCAATGCTCTGTGCCCAAGATGAGGCAGCACATCATGGTGGAAAGGTGGGGTGGAGGAAAGAAGCTCAGGACCTGGTGCCTGGAAGCAGACAGAGGAGCAGAAGGGGAAACAGGGAAGATGTCCTCTTCTAGGGTGTGTCCCCATTGATCCACCTGCTAAACCTGCATGCCACCTACCTACAGTTACCACCCAGTGAGCCCATTCAAACCATGGACTGATCAGATCACAGTTCTTTGCCTCTAATCATTTCATCTCTGAATATTCCTGCATTAGCACAGAAGTTTTGGCCGGGGGCGGGGCACCTTGTATCCAGACCACAGCACAGCTCCACTGGTTTCTTTGGCGGTCCTCAAGTAGGCCTTGGGAGCTCCACTTTAGGACTTGCTCACTGCTCTGTTATCCTAGCTTGCACAAAGCTCCATGCTTCCTTCTTCACATCCTCCAACTTTCTGCTCAGAAGTCACTTTTTCAGTAATAATGTTTTTAGTGACTGGATTATTTAAAATAGGTCCCTAGGAATTCTTTAACATTATTGCTTAATTTTTTTCTTCAGTGGAGCTTATCATCTATCTGACATGCTAACATTTTAATATATTTACTCATTTGTTATTGTCTGCATTTTCTTTCTGTATTCCTAGTGGAAAATAGGCTCCACACTGTCAACAGCTTTTATCCATATCATTTCGTATTGTATTCCCTGTGCATCGAACAGCATTTCAGCATCTAGGATCAGGCATGGTATATATAAGCCTTTGATGATGTTTGTTAAATGAAAGGTGATGTAGCATCAGAGATAGAAAGAGATTGTGATAAGTGAAAATTCTATGACTTACCAGTCATAGCCTCAAACTGCTCTTGTCACTAGCCATGCAACTACCCTAACCCCAGCACATCACTTAATTTCCCATTTTCAAATGCTGAAGTTTGAGGAAGGACTTTGAGAGATTTTATGGATTGCAATTGACTGTAGCTACTTTTGCTATTCATTTATTTAGTCAGGAAGTTTTTAAAAATCAAAGTGAACTTATCAAGTATTTTATTTTGCTGGTACACTGAAATTCTAAGCATGGAGTTTCCTAATTAAATAAACAGCAAAAATATGCAGAATATGACAAGATAGTTTGTATATTTATTTCCAAGGACTTGTATGTACCTTGTGGTGACTAGGGGTAGGGACAGATGTCTGCAAGAAGAACTAAAAGAAATCCTCCAGGAGTTCCCACATGCTTTTTCTTGCTGAGTCTGTGTGACATAGGTTAATTTCAGGGTTGATTATGGTTAGGTGGATAAGGAGACAAGATTTAAAGATAGCATTTTGCCATAAGGTTACCCAGAAGCAGATATCATTTTTTTAGGGAGGAGTACTAGAGATTGAACTCAGGGTGCTTTACCACTGAACTACATTCCCAGCCCTTTTTATTTTATTTTATTTTGTTTATTTTGAGATAGGGTCTGGCTAAATTTCTCCAATTTGTGATCCTCCTGCCTCACCCTTCTAAATTGCTGGGATTACAGGAATGCACCACCTCACCTAGCCAGAGGTAGATTTCTTGAGTGACCATGATTGAGGAATCAACCTTTTTTTAAAAAAAAAATTATTTTTTAATTTTTTAGTTCATTCAATCTAGTCTTACATGTTGGCGGGAACCATTGTTACATATTCATGCATACATGGATATTGACAAAGTAAGTTAAGGCCAATCCTAGGCCAGGGTCAGCCGGTTTTTAATGATAAAGAACACTATTGTTTGAGCTCTCTAATTTCATTTTATGGAGGAAATATGTGCCAGAGATAGCAGTAGGAAGTTGGAGGACAATGGAGAAAGAATTCCAAAATTGTAAACTGCATTTCAACCTAAGCATTGCTGCCAGTTTTTAGAATGTCTTGATAATCAGTCACAGTACTTAATGTTGCTATTTTAATACAATGTCAAGTGGAAGGGTCAGAGACAGGCTCTTGACAGCTTTGAAGCTTGCTTTGTTGAAATAAAGCTTCTCTTAAGCTAAAAACCTGAATCCACTCAAAAGTGAAAAGGGATGGAATAATTTGTGAAAATCTTGTTTTGATGTTACAAAAGTCCATATATATAAATTATTACTCTAAACTGGGGAAAATGCTTGGAATGTTTGTGGCCATTTACTACAAACATTTATGAATTGATTGGGCCAATTTGTGGAGAGAAAAAAGTGAAAATAATTGTTGAACTATTATTTTTAAGTAAAATTGGTTAATTGAAACATTGCCATACATACATAAAAAAACAAATATTGTAATTGCACAGCTTGATGGTTTTTCCCCAAAGTAAAATTATACTATAACTACTACTCAGATTTTTTAAACAAAATTAGAGCTTCACCAACACCCTGAGAAGCCACCATTTGTCCCCTCCGAGTTATTATCCCCTTCTTTCCACACTTCGTATCCACATGCATACATACATACACACAGACATACATGCATACTAGGAATTGAATCCAGAGCTGCCATATGCCCGGCCTTTTTTTTTTTTTTTAAGAAAGAAAGAGGTAGTCTCTCTAAGTTGCTTAGGGCCTTGCTAAATTGCTGAAGCTTGCCTCCTGAGTCCCTGGGATTATAGGTGTGTACCATGGTGGCTCAGCTTCTTAACTTCATTTTAATTACTTTTATGTGATTTTGAATTTTACATAAATGGAGTCATGTAGTATATTCTCTTTAGTATTTGGTTTCTTTCCATTAATTTCATGCTTATAAGATTCATCCATGTTGTGGCTTATAAAAGTTTTGCATTAATTTTCATTGCTATGTAGTTTGCTGTTTTATTAATATACCAAAATTTTCAACCATTGCATTATTTATGAATACTTGAATTGTATCTAGTTGATTGCTAATACAAATAGTACTAATAGATACATGCTTTGTGTGTGTATTCACTAACATATACATATGTATAAGTATATGTTTAAATGAAATTGTTGAGTCCTAGGATACAAGCAGGTTCCATTTGACTCTGCCAAAGAGGTTTCCAATGTGGTTGTACCAATTTAAATTCACATTAGCAGTGCATGAGAGTCTAAGCTGCTCCACATTTTTTCAACACATTCTATTATCATTTGTTTTAATTTAAGCCATACTAATATATGTGTAATAGTATCTTATTGTGGTTTTGTTTCTGTTTATGCTGTGACTAATCATGTTGAGCATTTTTTTAAAGAGAGAGAGAGAGAGTCAATTTTAATTTTTTCATCCGGTTTCTGTTTTTTTTCCTCCACTTATTTGTGTGTGTCGTGTTGGCGATCAACCCCAGGTCCTCGTGCATGCCAGGCAAGTGCTTTACCGCTGAGCCCCGTCCCCAGCGCAGTGTTGAGCATTTCTACATGTGCTGTTTGTTTTTCATTTGTTCAAGTGCTTAATTGAATATTTGAATACCTTCTTTATTGAGCTGCCTGTGGAACTCTTTTGCCCATTT
>PVKS010053897.1:0-10249 GCA_004027875.1 Aplodontia rufa
GAAATATAAATGAGACTTTATCAGAAGAGTTGCTTTTAACCCAATTTAAATCTCTTTTTCTTTTTATAGGGGAATTTAATATATAAATAATGTATATGACTACTGACACTTTCATATTTTATATTTAGCTTTTGTTTGTCCTTTTATTTACCTTCTCCCCTTTCCAGCACCTTGTTGAGTCAATCAAGGTTGATTTGTTCCTTTTTACCCCTTCTAGGTCTTTGTTATATTTATTATTTCTATTATTATAGCATTTATCATTAAAATGATAATAAATATTGAAACTACATTTTCTTTCTTAATATAAAATTAGTAACACTTCCCCTGAAAAAATGTAAGATCCTTAGCATTGTATCTGTCTATCTCTCTGACCCTGTAGTGATCTGAAATTTTGTTTCTGTATAATTTTAAATTATGCATTAACTTTTATTTAAATTTAAGATAAGCATTGCTGGTATCGTTATACTCTTCTGCTTCTTATATCCCAATTGTCTGCATTGGATTCATTTCTAATTTCACTGTACTACCTCCAGGAGTAGAGAATAACTCCCTTACTGACTACATGCATGAGAATGTCCTTATTTGGCTTCACTGGAGTCTCAGCTTGACTAGATATCAAAATATAAGTTAAAAATCATTTCCCTCAGAACTTTGCAAATACCACTGTACCATCTGCTTATATAATTCTTATTTTTGTCTTTTTTGGATGAACTTTTCCTTTTTTCCCTTGTCTTCATGGAAGCTTTGGGAAAAAATAAGAAAATAATAACTATCTTCTCTAAAACTACAATTACAAACATGAGCTTATATATAGAGGAGACTAAATCAAGTGGAAGAAAAAATTTCAGAGGAGATAATATTGAGAATGTGATTGTTAACAGCGTATTAAATGTTTGGTAGTAACTGTGTTCACATACAGATGTGCATATTTTACAGTAAATTAAATATGTTTTATCAAAATACTATAGATTCAAAATGCATCTATGACAAATTTTGAAGGCACATACTATTATTCACTTAAACCTTTTTTTTAAAGAGAGAGAGGGACAGTGAGAGAGTGAGGGGGAGAGAAAGAGTAAGAGAGAATGAATTTTATTTAGTTTTTCATGTGGCTTTCGTTGCTCCTACACTTTGTTTTGTGCATGTGGTGCTGTAGTTTGAACCTGCGTCCTCACACATGCAGGCAAACCCTGTAATTGCTAAGCCACTGCTCCAGCCCTAAACAAATATTTTTTGCACAAGTTAGAGTGCCTTAGTAGGCATAAAGTACACAGAGTTCTTTTGTGCTCTTACAGCAAGTACTTGCTCAAAGATGAGGAGGATGGTAGCATGCTGAGAAAGGTAAGATTCAATAGGAAGATACCAGAACAAACTAGGAAAGGTATTTAGCTAAAGCAGGCTAAGGGGGGAAAATGGGGAGTAAGATCAAGGTCACAATGGGGAAAATGGTACAGAGCATCAAGTTTCCAAAGTGTTCAGTTCTAATGGAATGACAGCACAAAATGTAAATTGTAGTCATTGAATTTGTTCCTAGTACAGAAAGAGATATTCGGGAGTCAAAGAAAATTATTCCAATCTAAGTCTAGGAAAAATAAATGTGGGTAGAGCCAGGCAGGACTGGCCCCTTGAGATACACAGCACAGTCTCTTCCTATCTTATGTAATACATTATTTTATATGTTTTTCTCTCACTACTTATACAGAAAAATAAAATATTAAGAAGTATAGAAGACAAAGTAAGGTTCCTTCTTTATCAAACAAATTTCGTAAAGCTAGAGAGGATTAAAAGCTAGTAACAACAAATAACGATGATAATTACCAGCATTTTTGAGTACTTACTATATACACTGTAATAAGTAATTGCTATGAGTTAAGTAATATTTAGCAAACCCTAGTATAAGGTGCTATGATTGACTCTTTTGTGATAAAGAAAACTGCTGAGATCATAAAGCTAATGTGGAAGAGAATCAGGATTTTACCCTGGCCAGTATGATTTTTTGGGGGGTGGGTACTGGGGATGCTTAACCACTGAGTCACATCGCCAGCCCTTTTAATTTTTTATTTTGAGACAGGGTCTCACTAAATTGCTTAGGCCCTCGGTTAATTGCCAAGGCTGGCTTTGAACTTGGGATCCTCCTACTTCAGACTCCTGAGTTGCTGGGATTACAGAGGTGTGCCACCACACCTGGCTCTAGTAGGACTTAATACCCCACGTTCTAAACCACTATACGCCACCTTCTTATCATTCTTGCCAAAATGATAAGTCTTGTAACCTCATTTTACCATTAATAGTTCCCACTCTATGTGCTAATTTGAAATTAGATTAAAATGGATTACCTTTTTCAATTTTAATCAAAGCAGATGTGAGAATATTAATGTTGACAATGAGCTGTTTTGCAAATTACACTTCAGTTTAATGACACAAGCAAAACTAAATTTTGAGCTCAACTTGTCTTTGCAGGTCCTCTTGTGGTACAACTCACTATTGCAGTTTAAATCTATTAAATATGTTATAATTTTGGAATATTTCCAGTAGTGAATCGTAAAAGATATTTAAAAAATCATTTGAAGTCTGGAAACTTTAGTCTCAAATATATTTTGTGGGGGCTGAAACAGTGGTTCAGCAGTTATATTGCTTCCCTGGCATGTGCAATGATGTGGGTTCAAACCCCAGCACCACATACAAAATGAAGTTTTGGAGCAATGAAAGGCACATTAAAAACTGAACAAAATTGATTCTCTCTTATTGTCTCTCTCACTGTTCCTCTTTCTTTAAAAAAATAAATATATTTTGGAGACAAATATTTTGTTGATTCACTTCTGTGATTATGTTTGTGTGTGTGTGTGTGTGTTGAGAGAGAAAAGGACAGTGAGAGAGAGACAAGGAGAAAATAAATTTTATTTAGTTTTTCATGGAGCCATTGTTGCTCTGACAGTTCTTTGTGTACATGGTCCTGAGATTCAAACCTGTGACTTCACGTATTTCAGAAAAGCACTGTAACTGCTGAGTCACCACTCCAGCCCCAAGTGTTAAAGGTCTAAAATATTTCATAATAGACCTGTGTTCTGGATAAGATATACATTTGATTTGCAGTTTAGGTGTCATATTTCTAGGTCATTCAATATGGTAGCCATGAGACACATGTAGCTTTGAGCACCGGAATGTGGATAGTACAACCAAGAAACTGAATTCTCTCTTTTATTCCACTGTTTTTTATTTTAATGAATTCACACTTAGAATTTTAAATTTATTATTACATTCTTATTATTTTGGTTAGACTACTTTTCACTGTAACCAGTAAAAATTAAACATCTGAATTGATATGTGCTGCAAGTATAAATGATCATTTACTTAATATAAAACAGAATGTCAAAATTTTCATTAAGAATTTTTTTTAAAGAGAGACAGACAGTGAGAGAGAGAGACAGAGAATCAATTTTTATTGAGTTTTTCACATGGCTTTTGTTGCTCTGACACTTAGTTGTATATGTGGGTGCTGGGGTTTGAACTCATGTATTTGTGCATGCCAGGCAAGTGCTGTAACCACCAAGCCACTGCTCCAGCCCAACACAATGCATTTTTTAAATGGAACAGTGAAACAAAAACTGAAAGCAACATACTTTTGTGTTGGGAGAGAGAGAGAACAAATTGGAGACAAGAAAAAAGTAATACTTCTCTGAGTTTGCCTTGTTTTGCAGTTTTGGATCTACAGTAATATTTTCGATAAATGTAAGGCAAAATTAAATTTAAAAAAGCAATCCATAAAGTTCTAAAGCAAAACAAGACAAATGAGCATAACTATTTACTGTGTACATGGCATAATTTCACGAAGAAGAATTATACTTTTCTATTCTTATATACATTTGCAATTTTCCATGACAGGGAGAGGGTAAGATTAGATTTTTCTGTGATGTAGTATGGCATATTATTTATAATTATTATTAAACAGATACTAACATTATGCTTACCAAGTACCAAGCACTATTCTAATCACTTTCTGAATTTTATCTCATTTAACCCTCCCTCCTAAGAGCTTTTTAACTATGTGATCTTGATCATGTCTTTTCCCATTCTGTGTTTCATTTTAATCTTAATAAAATAGAGGATTCCAGCTGAGGATTTTGAAAGTTCCTTTCAACCTTCAACATTTTATGAGCTGTGGTATTAATAAAGTAGCATTGGCCATGGACCTAATTTGCTCAGGAGGTGAGTAAAACTGACCCCCCCCCTACTTTTCATCCCTCCTTCCAGCTTCAAGTTCTATTTTGTAAATTCTGTTGTTATCCTTAAGAAATGTTAAAGAAGTACAGTTCTTGGATCTTAGTAGATGTGCAGTAAATATTTATTAAATGAATTAACGAATGAAAAGAAACTATGCCAGCACTCATGTATTAGAAATCCTGTTACAGCAATTCTTCATACAGAGAATAAGTCCAAATTTAGCCAAGGGTGTGTGTGTGTGTGTGTGTGTGTCCACATGCCTGTGCATGTGTGTGTTTAAAACCATGTTGCATTCCTGTCTGAATTTTTTTTACTCAAGAAAAAAATGTGGCCATTTAAAAGCTTTCAATGAAGAATTTTTCTGCAGCCAAAACTCCAGGTTAGATACCAAAGGAGCAGATTTTTGGGAGCAGTTATAGGTAACTTCAGGCTGTAAAAAGAAAAAAAAAAGCTAATTGTCTAAATACTAAGGAGAAAGTAACATGTCAGGCTCTGCTGTAGATGGATTTAATTAAGAGTCCATGCCTTCTGGCTGTACACAGGTTCGTTGAAGCATTCTCATGTACGTTTGCTTGTGAATCAGTCAACAAATAATTAAAACTTGAATCTCCGTTCTTTAAATGTTCCCCTATAAAATGATTGAGGTAAAAGTAAAAGACATGGGCACCATGCCTGACAAAAGAAATGAAACTCAGAAAACAGATCTATGAATTAGAAATTATTCACATTACAAAAAGTTCAGTGTATACAGAGTTCCCTTAAATAGCTTGCTCCCTCAGTGCCCTTGCGATGTGACTGGATTTTCCAAAATTGTGTCTACAGAAAGCTTTTCAGGAAAACACATTTTGTAAAGTGACAACTCCTCTGTGTTTAGTACTTACCAATTTTAAGCTGGCACCTTGTTTTCATTTTAATTTCAACAGTCATGTGCACTAAAAATTCACTTTGAAGAAATTTAAAAAAAAAACTCCCATTGGAAACTTTCCAGTAAACATGCCACAGAAATTTCACATAACAGGGCATCGAAAGTTGGTTGTTTGAATAGTCAGTCATCTCATCATGGAACCAGAGCATTTTATTCACACTTGCAATTAGATTCTGGGTGACATTACTATAAACACACTTCGGTATAACTTCTCTAGGTCAGGGTTCTCAGAAATTCTTGTAAAATCCTCTTTGTACTTCATTTGTTGATTTGTTTGTCATGCTTAATCTTACCATCTCTTAGGAATGTTTCCCTTTGAAGTAAGTATATATGTACTTCCAAGTTTTCATTGTATTTAGTAGGCAGAAAAGGAGTCCTGAATATTAACCTGCTTGCAGCAAAGCGGGAGAGAAAGAAGATTTAAAGCAGGAATGTGTGAAAATGAGAAGCAGAAAAAGAGGTGCTCCTGAGGGAATAGTCTCTCATGGCATGCTGCCCAGAACTCACTATTCCTTCCTGGCAAACGCCACAGGGAAGATGAAAAGTGGAGTCCAACAAACAGAGGTGAATTGTGGTGGGAAACAGCTTTGTAGAAGTCAGCAGTTTATAGAGCTGGGATGTCTGGTGTGAGTGCAAAACAGGCCTAGAGGCTGCAGACTTGGGCGGCGGCACTTTGGGCAGGACAGTTTGGGACTCAGGGATCTCACTGAGAGCAGAAAGCAGTATTTCCAGGATGGGGGTGTAGCTCAGTGGTAGAGTGGTAGCCTAATATGCATGACACTCTGGGTTCAGTCCCCAGCATCACAAAGGAAAAAAAAAGTGTTGCCAAGAAAGAAGTGCTCCTAAGGAAGCTGAGACCCTGGTGTCATGCAAGGAAGGATGAGGTGTGTCTGGAGGATTATGAGACCTACAGTTCATCTTCTAGAAAAACAGTGCAGCTTTGGGAGACAATAGACAAAAGATGGAGATTCAAGGGAAACTAAACCCAAAAGACAACACAAGGCATGAATGTGCGAGGCCGAGAGAAAGTGGTGCGAACAGCCATAGCCACAAGAACAGCAGTAACAGCAGCAGCAACTGAGAACTGGCGCAGACAGCACAGGATTTTACATCCAGATCAGACACTGGAGAAGAGCAGAGGGAAACCACGAGCCCTGGAGGTCCACCAGCGAGATAACATAAATAGGGATAGCATGTGCAAGCAACAGGGGAAAAGAGAACAAAAACAGAGTTGAGATCTAGTCGACCATGTTGATGTTTATGGCATATGACAGGACATGAAAAAATTAAGTCCAAATGAGGTAAGATAGGCAGAATTAGGACCTAGAACAATCTGTGGCTAGGATTAGGAGACATAGTTTTTATTTGTTTGTCTGTCTTTGTTTTGTTTTTTACAAAGCAGATTCCCAAGTAACCTCTGCAGCAAGAATTCCCTCCCAACAGACACTGTTCCCTTACACCAGCTGCAGCCCAGCTGGCTCTCTGGCAGGTTATGATTTCAGCTGTGGGGCCACTTTGGCCATCTCCTGCCTGCAGCTGAACTCACTCCAGGCAAGCTGGTGCCAGCAATTGACCCTACAGGTCACAGTTTCCCCCAAGGGATGTGACACCTGGTAATGCAGCTTTAGAAAGATCCCAGGCCCAGTTCCCTTGCATTCCATAGACTTGTTTACTAAAACTGTCAGAAAATTTTCAAGCTGCTTTCTCAGCACAAAAAAAATCCTATAATCCTTGCAAACTATTTTGAACAGATAACCTGTACACTGTAATATCTGACACAATCAAGCACCTGTAGGCCACACCATCCCCCAAAATATAAGCCTCCCACAGCAGGTCAGTCTGGTTAGTTGGCCTCATCCAGTGTAATGAACCCTTTCATGCCAGTTCTCCCTTGCAACTATGATATTTTAAATCTTTTCTGCTAGGGTGCAGGTTACAAGCAAATACACAATAAATAATGTGGATGGACCATGTGTTCATTTTTAAAAAAGAAGGCTGTTGGTTGACCCAAGGTGCTTGGAATGTCCTATTTGTCTTTGGTAAGCCTAATGTATTACCTTTGGATGACTAAAAATTGAATACAAGGATATGATCTTTTTTCAAAAAGCTCTAACAGACAATTTGGGTATCTGTTTAAGATTTTTTAATGAAATGTTACTTAAAATTTTGAATTTGGTTTTGAATATAGAAAGTTTACAAGTTCCTTAAAATAACATTTACAACAAAGCAAAAACTTGTTCAATACAGAATGAGTATAGTATTCCATTTTTCTGGAAGTATAACTTCCCATAACTTCAACCAACAGAAGCTCAAACTGGACCCTGAAAGTAAATTAAAATGTCCTTTAGCCCCTAATAAAATAGCTTTAACAAATGTCATGCACTTTATTAGGTACTAGGTGAGGAAACTAACCTCTGGCTTTTGAACTAGGAATTATTAGTTTTGAATTGTGTGTGGTATTTAACCAGTTTCCTTATATGGTTTTCCCTGGTAACCCTGTATTCTTCCTAAAATTACAGTCAAATCAGAAACATTGAAGGGGTGGAGGAAGAACACTGTGAGAATGAGGTTCACTGAAAACTGAACCCCAAACAGAGAGGGAAATTTTGCTAGCAGAGTCACAGAGCCTATACAAACAACCCTCCAGACCTCAAGTGGCCCCTGAGTGGCCTGGCCGTGGTACAAATATGATACAATCTCAAACGTCCCAAGGAGTCATCGAGAAAGTGTTAAATTAAGTTGAGTGTGTTCTGTTTAATAAAACACAGAAAGTGTATAAGGCATTCTGGAAATTTTCCAACTTTTTTGCAAGCAAAGAGACAAATTCCAGTTAGGGGAAAATGTAATTACAAAGAATGCCTCATTCCTTCATGGACAATATCCCATTACTTCATGTAAGAATGGTTTCCACTTACTGAGCATTTCACTCAGATAGTCAGCACCTGAGCTTGGCTTCAAATCTAAGATTGTCAGGCTGCACACCCTCCCCATTATTAAACAACTCAGGAAGAATAAAATATGATTTTAAATGGGCAAAGGATTTGAGTAGACATTTCTCCAAAGATATAGAAACAGCCGAGGGACACATGAAACGATGCTTAGAATCATTAACCATCACAGGAATACACATCAAAACATGCGGAGATAATACTTCACACCATAGACTCCCATTTGTATTCTTAACCTCCTTTCTAAAGATGAAACTAAATTGTTGCTTTGGTATTCATTCATTCTATTTAACCTTGAGAGAGATGTGGCTATAAGAAAAAAAGAAGGATAATAATAAGTGTTGAAGAAGATGTGGAGAAAATGGAGTCCTCATATACTGCTGGTGGGGATGTAAAAGGATGAAGCTGCTCTGCAGAACAGTTTAGCAGATCTATAAAACATTAAACACAGAGCCAACATGAGACTCAGCATTTCTACTCCTAGGTGTATAGTAGAGAGGGATAAAAATGAGTATGCACGCAAAAATGTGTACATACACAGCAAAACTCTAACTTGTGCAATTAATGTGCGTTAATAAGTAAAATTGATTTTGAAAATTAGTGGTTATCCAATTCCAGCTATACAATTAAGCTGCTGGGTTGGATCTACTTTAAAAGAAAAACCCTCCATATCAAGGAAGCAGTACGGTATTAGTGTTTTGGGGAAAAGGCAGATTTTGGAGTCACAGAGATATGGTGTTGAGCACTCACTATTGTGGAATTTGGGGAAATACCTAAATTTTATGAGTAACAACATCTGTGTAAAATTTGAGAAACTATATTAAATTTCAGATGTGAAAAATAAATTATAAAATATATGTAAAACGCCTACTAGTACTAGTCATAAAATGTGTTCTCAAAATTTTGTAACTATTATTGTTTTAATGCAAATACATAACGATTACCTAAATGTTATAGCATTTTTACCAAAGATTATAGAGCAAGATTTGTATAAAGGTTCATGTTTTCTGACAACCAATGCAGAGTTGGGAGTAGAGTAGCAGAAACTTTTGGGAGACCATACCCCCAATTTCATCACTGCCACTCTACCACCCCCCGAATCCTATAATTAGGGGGTGCAATAAGAGACACTCCATACAAAATACATTAAGTTGTTTGTCAAGAAGGGGGGAAAAGTTACCTAGTTTTGGGAAGGGAGAGGGAAGATTTGACATAAAAGATGAAAGAATATTTCCCCTCCATGGAGGGTGCATGATAGCATTACTGTAAAGTTCTATTAATTACATACTGTGGTTTGAAGGTATTCCCCAAAAAAATTGTTGGAAATTTAATACATACTACAACAGTGTTGGCAAGTGGGGTCTAACATGATGGATTAATGGTTTTATCACAGGAGTGAGTTTGTTATGAAAGGACAAGTTTGATCCCTCTTGCTCTGTTTTGCTTTGTCTTTGTCCTTTCAGTATGGAATGGAATAGCAAGAATATTCTCACCAAATGACAGTCCCTTGATCTTAGACTCCCATCCTACATAAAGATGAGAAATAAATTTATGCTCATTATAAAAACTTGTACATGCCAAGTGTGATAACACATGCCTGTAATCCCAGTGGCTTGGGAGGCTTAGGCAGGAGGATTATAGTTTGAAAGTCAACCTCATCAATGTAGCAAGGCCCTGAGTAACTTAGTGAGACCCTGTCTCAAAATTAAAAAAAAAATTAAAAGTGCTGGGGATGTTGCTCAGTGGTTAAGCACCCCTGGATTTAATCCCTTATACCAAAACAATAAAAAAATTAAAAATAAAACTCATACATGAATGTTCATAGCAGTATTATTCATAATAGCCAAAAAGTGAAAGCAATTCAAATATCCATTAACTGAGGAATGGATAAATAAAAGGTAGTATATCCATACAACAGAATATTATTCAGCCATAAAAATGAAGTACTGCTATATGCTACAATATGGATAAACCTCAAAAACATGGTAATTAAAAGGAGCCAGTCTTGAAAGACCACTTCTTGTATGATTTCATTTATGAAAAAAAAACAGAACAAGAAAATTTGTAATAAAAAGGGCAAGAAAATTAGTGGTTATTACCAGGGACTGGCAATTTGGGCTAGCAAGAACAGAAAGCCATGAGATCGGAAGAGCAC
>PVKS010053898.1:0-10248 GCA_004027875.1 Aplodontia rufa
TAGGATTACAGAAAAATGCATAGCCAATTAATAAGATTATAAATAATAAACTGCATCCTTCATTGTAAAAGAATATGAATCCTACTGTATAATGTCTATGTTAACCACACAATAATTGGTTGAACACATGCTTCATGTCAAAACTCTTTCCTTTGTTGTGAGCATTAAAGGTAGTTTTTTTTTTCCATGAACTTAATATTTCTGACTTATGGAATTGTCACCACTCCACATGACCACTAAGGTTTATGAAAGAAGAAGAGTAAAGGACTGTACCTTCCATAATTATCAACTGCATGCATATTTGCTCCATTCTCTATTAAAAACTTTGCCATGCACTGTCTGTTTTCCATCAGAGCAAGTAAAAGTGGTGTGAGGCCCTCCTGCAGCAAAGCAGAAACATTTTAGATTCACACAATTGGATAATTTCTATTGAATTGACAGACTTGTAAATGAAAATGTGAATATGAACTTATGTAACAACAGAAAACATAGCTTTCACCTTAGAAATGCATTTAGAGAATGGCTGTTCCTTTGCTTTGAGACAGTCCTTTCCTTTCCACAGTGGAAAGATGAAATTCAGCCTTGTCCACAACACACATCAAATTTTGAGTGATTCCAAGGGACTTGGCTTCCACCACAGCATTCATCCTAGTACTTAGGAAAATATATTGCTCCCCACCTAAACCAAGATCTGCTTGAAGAAAGGGCTGCATCTTTGACCTAGATAGCCCTGAACCCTAAAATACATTAAAAAGGGTTTTGTGTTCTGTTGATTTAATGAGCTAAATACTCATCTCGACAGCAGGGTTTCTTACTGTATATTCCAAAGCATATTTACTTTTCCAGAAATATTTTCTCCCAAATATAAGATTTCTTGATCAAAACTTACTGTAATATTTTTAATGGTGCATTCTATATCCAGTGTGAAAGAAAGCTTGTTAAATTTGTTTGGTCCATAAATGGTAACATTTTCCTGATGGTAATCACTAATAATACAGGAATTAGGATGCCACCATATACATTTGAAAACTTTTCAATAATGTGGAGTTTCCTCCCAGGTCAGGGAACAAATGACATTCTTATTTACAATGATAAACCATTGTAAATTATGCCCACTTGATATTTTATATATTTTTATTCAGGTTCTATTTTAGTTTCCAAATCCACTCATTGAATTCGATGAGAACTGTCAATCAGAAATAAAAATAACATTGTTTATTAATAAAAATATTAATTCTGATCCATGTGGCTTATTTTAACCATAATGAAAGTCACTAAATCACTTGAAGTTTTCAGAGACATTAGTAAAGATAAAGATGTCATATTGAAGAAAAATGGACATAGTTCATCCAATTCCAAATAGGATTGTGCTAATAAGGCTTAAATATACTCATATGGGAAGAAGAGGGAGTCACATCCACAAGGCCAGCCTGGACACTGCGCTGGGACACTGTCTCAAAATCAAACAGGCAAACAACTGGTGATCTCGCAAGTGCTACAAAATTGTTGGGTATATATCCCTGTACCACACACACACACAAACAAAAATGATTTAAAGCATATTTCCAAGGACTATTATTCTCTCCTGGGTTGTTTCACTCTAATTAGAAAGTCATTATGGAAAAGATTATTTCAAAAGAGGAAAAATTGAGCATTAAAATATTTCATAATTCAGAAATTTTTGTCATAAGTACTTAGAAGTCAATTTTATACTTAAGTAATTCCTTGAAAGAATTAAAATTGAAAGTGAAACCTTTGATATAACTTATTTAAAACTAGTTTCTCACAGAAGCATGAACATCAAAGAGGTTAATTTGACTCTTTGTGTATCAATGCTAGAAGAAATCAATGTCCAAAATTGGAAATAAAATTTATTCAGCTATACCTTGTTGTTTGTTTCAATGATTGCGTTGTGCAAAATCAGACTTGCTGCCATCCCTGTGTTCTTACTGTAGACAGCATGGTGAAGAGCAGAGTTGTCACTGGTGTCCTTCACATTCGGATCTGCACCATGCTCCAGCAGAATCCTGGCACATTCTTCTTCCTGGAACTGTGCAGCCTGTCAGTATAGCACCAATAAGAGATTGTCAGTCAAAGAAATTGAGATGTAGAGACCACACCTTTCATCAACTAGCCACACTTGAAAGAAATGTATTTTCTTTCAAAGAATATAAATCAAATGAATTCCCTGATGAAAACTTCAACTACCATCTACCTTAAACAGAGCGGTGCTGTTGTCACTTTCACAGACATTTATGTTGCATTCCATTTGAATCAGGAATGTCACCACTTCTGGATGGTCAAAAGCACAGGCATAATGCAGAAAAGTCCTATGAAAATGAAAGCAAACTTCAAAAATTTATTGAACACTGTCTAAGTATTTTCCACAAAATTATAATCTTCCTTTAATTTTTTTTTACTCCAAATATCTATATCTGCTTTCAGGGATCAGGGGTGTGGTGGGATTTTTGGGCTGGAGATGGAACATAGGACCTCATTCATGCTAGGCAAAGACTGTACACCTTAGGTATATCACTAGCTCAGAGAAACTTGGTTAGAAAGGAAGATCAAGGACTTTGCAGTGAGTCCAATTTAAATTGAATTCTTTCTTTAAGCTTTGTTACTTACTAGCTGTTATTGGTTAGCATTTCTACGCATCTTTCCTCACCCAAAAAAACCAATGTTTGAAGAAGTAGCTATGAATCAGGGCTACACAGTGATCTCAAAAAAAAAAAATCTATGCAGAGGATTTACAAATATAATAAAAAAAACCCCAACTTGAAAACGCTTTGATAACTACTGTGTCTTCTCCTTAATAATATTAACATCTGGATGAAGTAAAATAGCACAAGAATACCGATTTCACAGATTTTCAACGCATTATAGATTTCAATCTGGTTAAGATTCTATTCTTGCATTTGAGAAATCATGATATTGGAGTTTTGATTGTAATTGATGATGTTCTAGAGATTTAGTTGTCATTATTTATGTAATGTTCATATGCAGAAGAATAATCACAGAATCCATGTTGCCATGCAAAAATCAAAATTAACATAAAATGTTCTTTGCCATTCTACTGATTTTTCGAAGTTAGTTAAACTTTATTTTTTAAAATTACTAAAGAAAGGGCTCTGAATGACAATAACAAAGAAACTTTCCTTTCATTTTAGTTGAAGAGAATTTATGATTTAACTTTTTCATTTAATTTATATATAGATTTAGAGAATGTATGAAAATTAGACATAGACAGTGCTGGATATTGTTATTTGTTACTGTTATGAATTTCCCAAATGACAGCTAATGTGACTTTTACAATTGTTTCATGTCAGAAATGCCTTTGAAGGAACAGAAAAAAATTTTTAATAGAATTCAGGTCAATGGCTTCACATTTAATTTGTCAACTTTTTAGCCTGTGCAGTGTAAGAAGAAATTTTGTATGTTGGAATGGAGCTGAGAAACAACAGAACATGCACTGTATTTAATGATATGGTTACAGCTGGTGGATTAAATGCATTAAAATTAATTATAAATATAGCAGAGGATTTCAAGTTTTTCTGTTAGGCATGAGGCCTTTGATTTCTAACAGCCAAAATTAAACAAAAATACTGATGTGCATTTTCCTCAAGGATTGTAAAATAAAAATTATAAACTAAAGAGATCTTTCTCATCCAGCTAAGTGCACTTTAAATATTTTAAAAGCAGATGCCTCCTTTGGATAATAATTTTCTTTCATAGAGGGTTTCATATTAATTTTGATATAATTATTTTCAGATTGCTGGCTCTTCAACTGTTGGTATAATTCCATGTTTAAGTTTTTCATCCCAGCCTGTGGGTTCAACAGTCCAGTTTTCAAATGAAAAAAAGCACAATGACCAACTTGGTTTTCAACTTATAATTAGCTATGCTTTAACGATATAGAATGAGTAAGTACAAATTTCTAATTGTAGCTGATACATTTCTCATTTTGCCTGAATGAAAACTCTCAAGCTGTGTTCTTTCAGGTATTTTCATATTGTGACATAGCAATGTAGATGGCTTCTGAGGTGGTTGCACAATCATGTCATCCTACATACAGGGTGCTTCCGAAGCAGGATGATGTTAACTTCCAGACCACTGTGACAAGAACATGACGCAAAATAAACAGTAAATGCGTTGGACTGCTGCTGAGTGGTAAGATGGCACAGGTGTCAATTTCAACTTCTGATAACCTCAGGAAAAGATACCTGATATTCTAGCATCAACGTTCTTTTTATGAATGGATAATATATGCTTTCCTAAATATGAAATGTAAGTAATATCACAAACTTAGATTCTCAATGGTATTTCAAAGTTTCAGAATGCTTATTCTATTCCACTTATATAATCTTCTTATTAGTATATACCATTACTTGGTGAAAATAAAGAGCATACTGCAGCAAGACAAGTAGATACATGACCATAAAATCAACTGCTTAGTATACAGAGATATGAGGATCACAATTTCAGGACCAGACTCAGCAATTTTGAGATGGCCTAAATGACTTATCAAGAGATATTCACAATCGACCCTTAGTTCTCTAGGTTAAGCTGATTTTACTCAGAATAATTTCTTCCATAGCCATTCAGTTACCTTAAAAGGCTGCAATATCATTGTTTCTAATTGCTGTGTAAAATTCCATGGTATAAATGTTCCACAGTTTTTGGATCCATTCATCCAGTAAGGGACATCTGGGTTTTTTCCATAGTCCAGCAATAGTAAATGGTGCTGCTATGAATATAGATATTGCTATGTCACTATAATGTGCTGATTCTAAATCCCCTGGAAAGATACCCAGAAGTGGAATAGCATGGTCGTATGGTGGGCTCATCCCTATTTTTTTAAGGAATCTCCATACTGCTTTCCAGAGGGGCTGAGTAAAATCAGCTTAACCCAGAGAACTAAGTCTCGAATGTCTCCACTCATCTGTGGAGCTTGAGACTAGACCCTGGTCAGTGAGAAAGTTGCTCTATTATCATGTGTTAAATCCAGATAAGGTGTAATGATATACAACATAATCCTTTTTTAGAGATATTGTGGGAAGGGGAAGGGAGTGATAAATTTAGGTAATTGGGGGGGCACTCCTGGGGTGATTCTAATGTTCAGAATCTATACACATTTTATATTATTTTGTAAAAATTATGTATGGTGGTTCAATAAGAAATTTCTGAATAAAAAAAGAGTAATGAAAACCACATTAAGATATCACATTATGCCAGTCACAATGGCAAAAATGAAGAAAAAAAACAATAATAGGTGATGGCCCCTGATTCACATCAGCTTCACCTTAACATTTTCCACCTTCATTATTATTTTTACACCTGTTTATGGAGTTTACAAATTTGAAGCATGTGGGTAAATTCTAGAAGTTGAATTGACTATGTCTGATTCACCCTTTAGTATTTGATTTATGTGCTAGATACTTTCAGATCATTCTTAAGATAATCATCGTATTTATAGTTTTTATATCTGTCAGTAAAAGAATACTTCTCGAATATGAAGAAAAGAGATGCAGAAAATTGGATTTATGCTCAAGAAACTCTCAAATCTTTAAACATCTGAATTTTGACAAAGGGGGACAAAATATTACATGAAGGGGAGACAGCCTCTTCAATAAATGGTGTTGGACAACCTGGACAGCTACTTGCAGAAAGTGGAAATTAGACCCATATCTTTCTCCTTGCATGAGAATCAAACCAAAATGGATCAAGGAACTCGGAATTAAACCAGCTACACTGCAACTGATGGAAGACAAATTAGGTCTAACACTTCAGCATTTGGGAGAAGACAAAGACTTTCTCAACCTGTCTCCTAAAGTGAAGGAACTAAAGTCAAAAATCAGTGAATGGGATGCCATAAAGCTAAAAAGCTTTTGTACTGCTGTGGAAACAATCAAAAGAGTCAAGAGGTTTCCAATGGAAATGGAGAGAATCATGGGCTATGATTTCTTGAACAGGGGCCTCATATCGACAATCTACAAAAATCCTCAAAAATCTCAAATACAAAAACACAAACAACCCAATCATAAACGGGCCAAAGAGCTAAATAGAAACTTCTCAGCAGAAGACATTGATCAAGCAAATGAATACATGAGAAAGTGCTCCAAAACACTATTAATCAGAGAATTGCAAATGAAAACTACATTAAGATGTCACCTTATGCCACTCAGAATGGCAATAATGAAGAAAATAAACAATAATAGGTGCTGGAGGGGCTATGGAGCGATAAGCACACTGACACGATGTTGGTGGAGCTGCAGATTGGTACAGCCCCTTTGGAAAGCATTGTGGAGAATTCTCAAGAAAATAGGGATGACCCCACCATAAGATCCTGCTATTCCACTCCTGGGTATCTTTCCATGGGATTTAGAATCAGCATATCATAGTGACACAGCAATATCTATGCTCATAGCAGCTCAATTTACTACTGCTAGACTATGGAAACAACCCAGATGTCTCTCACTGGATGAATGGATCCAAAATCTGTGGTACATTTATACCATGGAATTTTACACAGCAATTAGAAACAATGATAATGGCTCCTTTGAAGATAAATGTATTCCTATGAAAGAAATTATGCTACGTAAAATCAGCTTTACCCAGAGAACTAAGGATCGATTGTCTCCAGTCATCTTTGGAGGTTGGGACTAGAACCAGTGAGAAAGTTGGTCTATTATCATTTGTTAAATCCAAAAAAGTTGTAATGTTATCCAACATAATACTTTTTTAGAGATATTGTGGGAAGGGGAAGGAAGGGGTAAGGTTTGGTAAATGGGGGATACTCCTGTGGGTAAATCTATACACATTTTATATTATTTTCCTAAAACCTTGTATGGTTGTTCAAAAATTTAAAAAAATTAAAAAAGAGTAAAAAAAGGTTAAATATTCAATCTTAAAAAAGAGCTAGTCTTTTAGGGAAATGTTCCCTAATCCCATACTTCCCCTTGCCCCTGGGATCCAGCTATATTATCTGTTGTTGTCATCACTGTCATTCATGCCACATTGGCCATGAGCGAGCATACGCCACACTTTGGCCACATTTCCGGAATACACAGCCTTCTGGATCCTGCTCTCAGCTTTGTAGCCCACCTGGCCTCTGGGTGAGTGGACTCCGCAAGAACTGCCCCACATAAAGCACAGGCACTCCATCCTCAGGCTGGTGCAGGAACCATAGAGTCCCTGATAATAAGCCCGCACACCAAAGAATTTCCTCTTGGCAGAGGTGAAGGTTCAGAGGCATCTCTCACTGGCTTGGACAGAAACCTCGCCAGTGATTCAAATCAAGAATTAGAGTCAAGGCAACTATGTCTCTCCACAGTGCCCCAATAGCACAGCTCTGTACTTTGGTAGCTCTGAACTCCCCAACAGTGGTTGCCAAGCGACAGGGCCAGATTCTGATGCACATGAATGCTCCTACTGGGTTCTGATTGGTTGAGGAGTGCAGCATCATCAGCATGTGCGTGGGCAAGACCAGCAGGAGACCAACTGCCACTCAGACATTTCCTTCCATTGTTGAGCCTCAGCAGCAGTTGGCTGTGTGTCACACACTATCAACACTGGCTCTCACCACTATGGAAGAAGCCATGATAACAGAGGGGTTGTTTATGAAACTTTTCAAGCTCTGTTTGCTCTGGCACTGGGGTTTGCAGGTTAATTTGTCTCTGGGCCCTTTGCACAGGCCTGACTTTCCAGTCTGTGGCATACTCAAGCAGGAAACGTGCACCTTTCACCCTGAGAGCACAAATGGACAAAGCACTCCCTCCAGAGAGTGATGCAAAGGAGAGAAGGTGGTCTCTGTGTGGTAGGGTGCCCCTGGGATCATCCTCAAATCCTGGGAATAAACCTGAGAGAACCCTTGCTCTTGTTTAACAACCATTCCTCAGGTGTTTAGACATAGCTCATTCCTTTATGCCCAGTATTTTTTGACAGCCCCCCCCTTTTTTTGTATTGTCCAATAATGCCCACTCAGGGGAATTCTACTGATTGGGAAAGATGCATTTTTTTACTCTTTAGTTAGATGAGACTGTAGAAAACTCTATGATCTCTAGGTGTGCAGTGCTCATATAGATGTAGATTTAAATAGGAATCAACAGGGTGTAAGGGCTATGCACCAACATGTGGCCTTCCATTTGCACAGTCTCTGGGTAAAGTATACGTAAGAGACCCATCCTAAATCATGCAGGGCACTCCTTTCTGTGACTGCTGCAGGAACAGTTGGCTCCCTGTTGCTAGGTCTCCTTGCCCAAATCTTTTGTCAATTTAAAATCTTTTGCCTCTCATATGTAACTTCTCGTTCATCTTGTGGAAACTACATAAGTGACCCAAAACATTCACTTTGAGTCAAGCCTACCAATTCTTTCCGCAGTGCACTAATAGCACAGCTCTTCAGTTTGGTAATTCTGAGATCCAAAAGAGTGTTTGACAAAATGAAGGAGCCAATGTAAAGGCCTTGTGAATATTTCTGATAAGTTCTTATTTCCAAGTTCTGATCTCCATGTGTCAAGAGATCATGTTGTTGTAGATTATTTTATCTTAGGGGTATGTAGCATTCCTCTCTAGTCAGAAAGCCAGTACAAGGTTCACTACTTCCTGAAACTGTTGAAATTCAGTTGGTTTGTCACAGCTTTGATGGATTTGCTATGAGGCCTGTCATCCTCAAAATTCTTTTGTTATTTATTGCTCTGTCCCTCTCAATTGATTGATCTTGCTGTCCTGTATTGCTCACAAGTCACATTCATTGAGTCTGAACTCCCTTTCCTGGCTTGGCACATACAAGATGCACAGCTGCCTAAACAGTTTTTTCTCTCTTAATATTATTTCACAGAACCTTGGAATATTTCTAGTACAGTAAGTTCTTCCTGTGCTACAGCATCTCCCCAACTCACATGACACCTGTCTACTCTGCCTATGCTACTTGGTGATAGATACTTCATCCCTGATCAGCCCCATGCCCACTGACAGGCTTTCCTTTATTAAACTCCTTGAGCTTGAAGGTGTCTCTGTGTGCTGGGCTAATTATGACCACCTTCAGATTGTATTTACTAGACATTGCTGATTTCCTCTTGTCTGTAGTTGAAAAGCTATGCATGTCTCCCTCTATTTGACACATGCTCTCTGAATATGTGGCCTGGGTTGCACTGTTTATTTTGGTGTAATTAAGTATATTGCTTTGTGCATCTTCAAGATTTTGTTATATGTGGGTATAAAATGTGGCTTTTGTTGCTTACAATTCTCAGGGATAGACTTACTTTTTTTAATTTTTTTTATTTTTGAGCAACCTTGCAAGATTTTAACAAGACAATATAAAATGTGTATAAGATGTGTATATATTCTGGACATTTCAAATGTCCCCAGGAGTGCCTCCCCCCAATTACCCTCCCTTACCCCTCCTTTCCCCTTCTGGTTATAACTCTAAAAATAAAATTAAATTGTAAAGCATTACATCTTATCTGAATTTTTTTTTTATTTTGAGCAAACTTACAAGATTTTAACAAAATAATATAAAATGTGTATAAAATATGCATATATTCTGGATTTTGCAATTATCCCCAGGAGTGCCCCCCAATTACCCTCCCTTATCCCTCCCTTCCCCTTCCCGTTATAACTCTAAAAAAAGTATTAGATTGTAAAGCATTACATCTTATCTGAATTTAACTCATGTTTCTAGACCAACTTTCTCATAGTCCAGGGTCTAGTCCCCTCCTCCACAGATGAGTGGAGACAATCAACCCTTAGATCTCTGAGTTAAGCTGATTTTACTCATCATGATCTCTTCCATAACCATCCATTTACCCTTGAAGGCTGCAATGTCATTGTTCCTAATTGCGGTATAATATTCCATGGTATAAATGTACCACAGGTTCTGGATCCATTCTTTCTGTGAGGGACACCGGGGTTGTTTCCATAGCCTAGCAATAGTAAATTGTGCTGCTATGAACATCGATATTGCTGTGTCACTGTAATGTGCTGATTCTAAATCCCCTGGAAAAACACCCAGGAGTGGAATAGCAGAGTCGTATGGTGGAGTCATCCCTAGTTTTTAAGGATTCTCCATACTGCTTTCCAGAGGGGCTGTACCAGTCTGCAGCTCCACCAACAGTGTGTTAGTGTGCCTATCTCTCCACAGCCCCTCCAGCATCTATTGTTGTTTATTTTCTTCATCTTTGCCATTCTGACTGGTGTAAGGTGATATCTTAATGTGGTTTTCATTTGCATTTCTCTGATTACTAATGA
>PVKS010053899.1:0-10249 GCA_004027875.1 Aplodontia rufa
GTTGTAATGTTATACAATCTAATACATTTTTAGAAATGTTTTGGGAAGGGGAGGGGAGGCATAAGGGTGGGTAATTGGGGGGGCACTCTTGGGGGTAAATCTAATCTTCAAAATCTATATTCATGTAATATTATTTCATTAAAACTTATATGATTGTTCAACAAATAGATTTCTCAATATAAAAAAAAGGTTCATGGAAAACAGCACCAAATAGATTAAACATAAAGAGCCCTTCACTCTCAAAAGTCAAGGGCAGCGAAGAAAATTTGGTTTTTCTTTTTAATTTAAACTTATTTTAACTGATACATAGCAATTGTACATTTTTATGGGATGCAAGTGATGTTTTGAGAAATATTCACAGGCTGGAGCAGTTTCTCAGTGGTTACAGCACTTGCCTGGCATATGTGAGGATCTAAGTTCAAACCCCAGCACCATACACTGAGTTTTGGAGAAATCAGAACCGTATGAAAAATAAATAAAATTGATTCTCTTTCTCTCTCTCCCTCTCATAAAAATAAAAGAAAAATATTTGCATTGCAGAATGTTTAAACTCATTTATTGTATATTCTCAAATATTTATCATCTTTTTAGAGTGAAAATACTTTAAATTCTTTATTTAAAAATGCACAAGATATTGTCTATAGTCACCCTACATTGCAATAGGTTGCCAGAAATTACTATTTCTATTTATCTGCAATTTAGTGCCTATTGTACAATAGTCACCATCCCTCTATGCCCCTGACTTTTCCTAGCCTCTGGTAACTATTAATTTTTTAAAATTAGTATGATATTATTTTATTTTATTAGTTTAGCATTGTCTTGGATAATGAAGGTATTCATTGGTTCACATTCGTACATGCATACCGTTTGACAGAGTTGCTTAAACCTGATCCTTCTCCAGGATCTGCCCCGTCACCCACTCCCCAATCTCATGACTCCTCTGTAGTTCCCATAAGTTATAGATATAAATGACCATATACATGTTAACATTTGTAATATATTGTCTTTTTGATAACACCCATTCTAATTATCATTAGAGAATGGATCATTGTGCATTTAATTTGTATTTCACTGATAATTAGTGACATTGAGGATTTTTAATACTCTTGTTGGCTGTTTGTATGCTATTTTTTAAAAGAAATGTCTAGATAGGTCCATTTGTCAGTATTGAATTCAGGTTGTTTGCCACAAATGAAGTGATTGAGAAAGGATGGGGGAAAAGTTCTATTTACATGAAAACTAAAATAGAACACATAACAATTAAACCCACATCATCTAAAATATGCTCTAAGTCAAATCTTTATGAAGAAACAAAGAAAGTTATTATATAATGATGAGAGGATAAATTGCACAAGAAAATATAACTATTATAAATATATGCACCCAAAAAGCCAGAATCTAAACATATTTTTGGAATATTGACAGAACAAAAATGACCATACTACCAAGGCAATATACAAATTCAATGCAATCCCCATCAAAATACAATGACATTCTTGGCAGAACTAGAAAAAACATCCTTTAAATACATTAGGAAAAATAAGAGACCTGGAATAGCCAAAGCAATCTTAGCAAGAAGAATGATTCAAGAGGAATCATAGTACTCAATCTCAAATTTTACTATAAAAACAGCATGGTATTGGCATCTGATAGATATGAAGACCAATGGAATAGAATAGAAGATACAAAGCAAAACCATGGCACTTAGATATTAACTGTGTAAAAACCACTTATAATGGTGTAAAACAAAAAAGTATGTTGAAGAAAAAAGCTTTTTAAACAAAAATTCTGGGAAAACTGGATGCTCATATGTAGCAGAATAAAACTAGATTCCTATCTCTTACCTGGCACAAAAGTCAAATCAAAATGGATCAAACATGGGAATTAGACCAGAAACCTTGCAACTGCTAAAAGAAAACATAGGGTCAACATTCCATCATATTGGTGCAGGCACTGGCTTCCTTAAGAAGACTCCTAAATCTCCAAAAATAAAATCAACAATCAATAAATGGGACATCATCAAATTTAAAAGTTTCTACACAGTAAAGAAAATAAGAATGCGAATAGAGAAGCTACAGAATAAGAGAAAATCTTGGCCAGTTACTCCTCTGACAGGGGATTAAAATTCAGACTATATAAAGAACTCAAAAAAAGAACATCTAAAAATAAATAACCCAATCAACAAATGAGCAAAAGAACTAAGCAGACATCTCTCAAATGAAGAAATACAAATGGCCAACCAACATATGAAAAAGCTTTCAACATCTATAGGAATCTGGTTAGCGCAAATCAAAATTACATTGAGATTGCATCTCTTCCCAGTCATTATGTCAATTGTGAATATAAATAATGGCAAAGATGTGGGGAAGAAGGTAACACTCACACATTGTTAGAGAGACTGCACTAGTACAACCACTCTGGAAAGCAGTAAGGACATTACTCAAAAACCTAGGAGTAAAAATACCACATAACCTAACTATATTTACTCTTTGGTATTTATACAAAAACCCTAAAATCAGCATACTCTAGCAATACCATCACTTCAATGTTTACTGCAGATAATAGCCAAATTATGGAATAAGCCCTGATTCTCATCAACATATGAATAAATATACACAATGGAGTTTTATTCAAACAGAGAATAGTGAAATAATGGCATTTGTCAGTAAATGGATGGAGATGGAGATGTATCATGTTAAGTGAAATATGCCAGACTCAGACACAAGGGCCACATATGGAAGTTATAGCAAAATAAGGGAAAGAAGGAAGAAGGAATCAGATATCAAAGATATACAGAAGATCAGTTGCATAGAAGGAAATTGGGAGGGAGGGACAGGAGAAGAAAATGTGGAATGGTTTTAACAAAATCATGTTATGTGCATATATAAATACACAGCAGGGAATTTTACATTTATGTGTATGCAGAAAGCTCCAATAAAAATTAATGTATTATTTAATAAGCAAAAGATGTATCTGTCGACAAAGTGTTATTGGCAAGGTGTCTAGTTGGAGTCCAGGTCTTTGGTGTCCCAAAGAACTGAGCAAGACACAAGTAGCAGTCCAAGTACAGATTTATTGAAGGTGAAGATGGAAGTAGGACTCAGTAAGGTAGAGTGGAGTGGGCCAAGCATAAGAGGCTCAAGGTCTCAATGGTCGGAAATCAATGCCTTATATGCTAAGCACTGAGGCTTTCTCTTTCCTATATTGACAGGATGGAAGAACTTACCCTATTTGCTCCCACTGGTTACCTTATGATACCTCATTAGAATATTGTCCACTTTTCCCCCATTGATTACTCTAGAAAACATAATTAGATATTGTTTAATTTACTCCCAATGGTCATTTTAAAATACCAAACCTGCAGTAGGAGTCATCATGGTGATAGGTCCTCAATGGCAGGCGATGTCATGGTAATGGGACTTATTCTTCCCCTTGTCTTGTCCTCCAGTAGCATCTTTCTTAAACCCTAACTCTTCCACCGTGTACTCTCTGAACTCCTACCTAAGAGAAGAGGGGAAGGAAGATGGACATTGAAAGACAGTAAGTCAAATTTCATATGTGTATAATTTTGTCAAAATCATCCCAATTTCCACACATAACTATAATGCCCTAATAGAGCAAGAGAGAACAAGAAAGAAAATGGAGAGGAGAGAAGGGGAAACAGATCCGAGTTCCGCAGAGAAGCGGGAGAAAGAGAGCAAGGCCTGCTCCCCAAGATCCACTGGGTCAGGGGCTCCAAGGCAACAGATGGTCAGGGGGTTCATGGACAGGTCCTGACCTCTGCCCTGAAGTAACCTACAGCTCCTGCGGCAGCTGCCCACTCAGCAGGCCAGGGCTATGAAGGACCTGTGAGCCTCTCCCAGCCCAGACGACGTGAGATGGCAGTGACCTATTGCAGCCTGGGCCCCAATAGCTGCCAGATCTCAGCCCAAACCAGTCCTGCCCAGTAGAAGTCGCTGCTGAGTACCTGGTGACTTTGGGGAGCAGCGAAGGAGGCATGGCAAGAAGAATGGAGGCCACCAGACCGCCACCAGGGAAGTCAGTGACTTCAAGAGTCGACAGGGCAAGGGTCGACTGTGGACGCTGGTAAGGACAGCCAGCGTTAAATAGAGGAGCCAGCTGATACGGGCAGTGCGTCACAGCTCCGTGAGGTTCCATGAGACCTCACCTTGTCACCAACGCAACAAAGGCCTTAACCGTCTAGGACTACTGGAAGGCAAGTGAAGCCCAGGTGACATTATTGTTCAACCTGCCACCAAAGAGAGAAATGGTAAAGAAACACCCCACATTGGGGCAATTGGAAATACCCATTGCCCATTGCCAAAGTTTACTGCTCTCAACATTTGCTATATCTGGGCATTCTCAATGTGAAGATATTGAGGAGTTAGAAAACAACACAGCGTATAGATGACCATTTCTTAAAAAAAAAAAAAAAAAACAGAAAAGAATGTCTTCTGGAAATGACTACGTTTATTCAGTGGGTTAAGAGGACATAGAGAAGACTTTGACCTTGAGAAGACGGTGGTCCTGTGCCTGACTGGTTATAGAGAATTTTTTTTTAATTCTAAGCATTGTTTCATGTCTGCGTTTTATTCCTCAGTACTGTACATGTAGTTGACACCACTATAATACTATGTACTGTTTAAAAATATCTAGTCTTTGTAGATGTTCTAAAGTGCCTGATATTTGTTAAAAGTAAAAGTAACACATTTTGTAAATTTCTTTTTTTTTAATTCTTATGAAATATTTTTGGAGGCAATAGCCAAACCTCTTGTTGAGTATTACACATTATGTGCTGGTAAAATTAGCACATGTTGTATATTTTGTGTGGAAACTCATAGAAAAAATTGTGCTCTGTAAGTGACTGTGGTATATGACTTTGTTAAACCATCTCTATAATATTACATATGCCTAAACTTATCCATTGGACTGAAATAGAGAAAAGAAAGCCAGGAGGGAAAGGTTCAAGGACAAAATAGTCATATTAGATGATACCTCAGAGTATAAAGATTGTTGCATGTACTATTTTATTGCCCAGTTGTGTGCACTGTGAAAAAGTTTTTATGTGGAACTTATAGTCAGTCCCTCTATATATCTAGACATGCTTGATATATTTAAAAATAGAAATAGTAGAATTAATAGTTTTTTAAAAAAACATAAGAAATAATGTGTTTGGAATTGTTAAACCACTTCTGAGTAGTTTACCATCCATACTTGTTGATTGGGTTGAGGGAGATGAAAGGGAAGAAGTTGCAAAGGTGTTGTATTAGAGTGTGCTAGAAAATTACATTTTATCCATTGTCCTGTAATTTGCATTTCATTTCATTTTGCTGCATAGTATACATTATGTACATACTGGGCAAAAGAGTTCAAATTTTATATCTAGTTTCTAGATATTAAAGAGGTTGCCACTGTAGGACAAAGGTAGAGTTAGTAAACTAACATATATTATATTCTTGGTGTTAAAATTTGTAGAAAGGCAGTATTCTGAAAAGAACGTTTGGAAGTGCAATTATAACACCACTTCTGAGTGACAATGGGCCAATATCACATATAGCATACTAGAGAAGGAAATGGGAAAAATGAAGGATTGCAGACAGAATGATGTTACTTAGGAGGTGTTTTCAGATATAACCATTGTTACATGTTTTCAGTTTGTTCAACACTTACTTAAGGTAATCCACTATGTACATATTAGATGTTTCAAATAAATACTTAATTTTGCACATTATGAAAAAACTAGATGTTTAGAAGTGCACAAAGTATGTTAAAAGTAGAGATGGTATATCGTTATTGTATGGGGAGTTCTAATAATGACCACTAAAGCTCATGTTCTTAAAAAAGAAAAGTAGAGATGGTAAATTAAAAATTTTGTAGAGATGTTTTGTCAAATCCAGAATGAAATACTGTCTTTTGTAAATGGAGTGATCGAAACACTTCTATGAGCAGTACACATTATATTTGTGCTGGATCAGGGAGGAAGGAGAAAAGGAAAATGCAAAGGGCCTTATACCAGCATTTAATGTGAAGCAAGATTGACCATTGTTCCTTATGTCTGAGAGTTTTGTTTTACTGTGCTGTGTAAATAGTGCATATAAAGGACAAATGAGTCCTAATTTACATCTAGTCTTTCGAGATGTTAAAGAAGTTGTCAGTAAATGACAAAAGTAGAGTTAGTAAGCTAACATCTTGAGTACACTTTCTTTCAAAATTCATAGGAAACACTGTTCTGGAAAGCACTTAAAAAATGGAAAATTTAAAATCATCTCTAAGCCTTAAAGTTATGTATATCCGATCCTTGGGTTATTAAGAGAAAAGAATGGGATGGGTTTTAGGCCAGAATGTCCTGTGGAAGACATTGCCAAATTATAGCCATTTTTAAAAAGGGGCTTTTTTGTTTTTGTTTTGCTGCAAATCTAGTCTTTGTTAAGTAAGTTTGTTCAGTTTATTCAGTTCTACTCTATAGTAAGAAACTTAAGTCCTTATTGGAATCCTCTAGTTCTTTAGATGTTTAATAATGCAATCACATAGTAAAGTAGAGGGCTAAAAATAATGCCTTTTTAAAAATTGGTTCTTTTTTAAATATAACTGTCAATATGATGCAATGACATAATTATAAAAGCATGAAGTATAACTCATTCTAATTCAGTCCCAATTAATTTCCTATTCCTCCCCACCTCATTCTCTTCCCTCTGTTCTACTGTTCTATTATTTAGTAATATTTTTTTTTCAATTAGTGTTGTGTTGAAGTACATGTTGATGAGATTCACTGTAGTTCGTTCATACATGAACCTAGGAAATTTAAGTCTGATTCATTCTAAGAATTTTGCCTATCTCAAAATCTTGGCAATTACCAAGTATGTCAATAACAATAAATATAAGTGAGGATGTGATGAAAAGGGTACACTTATATATTGATAGTGTGGAACTGCAATTGGTACAACCACTCTAGAAAGCAATATAGAGATTAAAAAAAAAAACCAAAAACAACAACAACAACAATGCTACAAGTGGATCCACCATTTGACCCAGATATCCCACTCCTCAGTATATATCCAAAGATCTACATTACCTTACTACACTGATGCAGCCACATCAATGTTTATAGCAGCTCTATTTACAATAGCTAAGAAATAGAACCTACCAAGGAGCCCTAGAACAGATGAATGAATAAAAAAAATGTAGTACATACACACAATAGAACATTAATTAGACATCAGGAAATGACTTTATGGCATTTTCCAACAAATGGATAGAGCTCAAGGATATCATACTAAGTGAAATAAGACAGTCTCAAAAAGTGAAGGTTGAATGCACTCTCATATGTGAAAGCTAACCCCAAATAAGGTAAATTAATGCCTTTTAGTATTTGTTGTTATTACATAGAAATGGTTGACATTTAAGGGAATGGAATTGTTAAATTTGATGTCTTGGAGACAATGTTGAAGGTTCATTCAGTGCTGGGTGTAGGAAGGAATAAATATCTACAGAGAAATGACCTGTGCCCCTTAGATTAATTCATATTGTCCAGTCATTCTTATATGTATATTTTAGTTAAAAAAATTGTGGGTATTGAAGAATAAGTCCTAATTCCTAAAATTCATTAGAAGTTGTAAAATGATGCCTATATCAGTATTCTTTTGTTGATTTTTAGGAAGAGCTTTCTTCTGGGAATTATCTTTGTTAATCTACCTCTTGGAGCTAGGGGTGGTCCTAAATTTAGTCATTAGAATGGTGAAGAGGGAGAAGAGAATGGGTGTGGAAGAGCTATTGGCTTCTTTCTCCATATCTGGAAGATAGAATTAGATTATAACCATAGAATTATCTGTGCATTTTTGGTAAACTACCTGTGTTTATTGTGCACAGAGTTCATACTTCATCTCACAATATCTGAGCTGCCTAGATGTCCTGAGGTGACAGTGTATCATAAAAAGTAGCGCTACTGAAATAGTCAGCTTGTAAATATCTTTTCATTGTAATTCATAGAAAAGCTGCATTTAGACAAGGAATTATACAGTGAGTATCAGGACTCGTTCATTAAGCTGACAGCATAGGGGCAGACAGAAGCACACAGGAAAAGATGAGGGCAAATGCTCAAGGATTTACATTTTGATGTGAGCCATTGATGCATGTTCATCTTCTGGTGGTACTATAGGAATTTTTAACTTATGAAAACATGCATTCTTACTAATATTTTAGTAGTAGAAATCTGATAATGAACCCTCTTAGAAACATACTTGATGTATTCTTCTGCTTTGTCTCATTTTAATTAGCGTTGATGGAATACATTATTTTAGTTGTAACTCTGTTAATATGTCAATCTAGAAGTCTGTTGCCATTTTTGTTCAAAGTGAATTTTTTCTCCAAGAAAGACTGGATTCCAATTTTTTCTAAGAGAATGAGTTCATTTAATGTATTATTGATTATCAAAAATTCTCATGTAGCTTTGGGATTTTGAATTGGTGAATACTCATAATGTGTAGAAAAGCATGACACACCATGATCTCAAATCACATAACTGAGATGTTATGTATGTATGTGTAGGACAGGTCCAACTAAACTGCTTGTGATTAGATGGCTTCTTTCTTTGCTTGTATTTTTCTGTTTCCTATAATGTACATATTAAATTTTTTAAATAAAAACTATTTTGAAAATGTGAAAAAAGCATTGATAGATGTGAAGGTGAAATTGACAGTAATAGAAGGGAAATTTAATAACTTCCATTAATGGATGGAAACATACACAGAGAAAATCAATAAAGACACACTGGACTTTGACAACAATATAGGCGTAATTCACATATACAGAATACTCTATCCAAGAGCTACGACTGCACAGGGAACAATCTCCAAAAGAGACCCTACAGACCCTACGTTAAACCATAAAGCAAAGTGAGGATCAACATTTTTTTGAAATTAGTCTCTTGTTAGGTTTTCCAGTCTGCTCTTGAATTCATGGGTACAAGTGATACTCTTGCCTCAGCTTACAGGTGTATACAATAACAACCAACAAGATTCAATAGATTTTACAACACAAAAGAAACATCAAGCTTTTATTCTGACTACAATCATATAAAGCTCGATATCAATGGCAGAATTTCCACAATCTCACAAATACATGAAAATTAAGCTTTGATTTGAATGGATGGAATAAGAAAATGCCCACACTATCCAAAGTGATCTACAAATGTAATCCAATAGCTAACAAAATAACATTGGCATTCTTCGAAAACCTAGAGAAAAAATTCTAATGGACAGGCATGGCACAGGGGTGCTCAGTGGTAAGTTGTGTGAGGCTGTGGGTTTGATTTCCAGCACTGAAACAAAAAATATAAACTTCATATAAAACCTCAAAAGACATCAAATGACCAATCCTGAGAAAAAGAATGAAACAGTAAGTATTGCACTACATGACTTCAAAATCTATTAGAAAGCTATAGTTAACAAAACAGCATGGCATTGGCATAAAAATACTCAAAAATGTAAAAAACAGTCTAAAAGTAAACCAAACTTCTACAACCAACTATTCCTGCAGAGAGGTGCTAAATATATGTAAGGACAGTCTATCAATAATCAGTGCTGAAAAAAATGTATATTCACATACAGGAAATGAACCTAAACTCTTATCACTCACCATATGCAGCTGTCTATTCAACATGCATTAAAGACTTAAATGTAAGAACCAAAACTACTAAGAGAAAACAGGAAAACACTTCAGGATATTGGAATGGACAAGGATATTTAGATAAGATCACAAAGGCAGAAGCAGCAAAAGTAAAAATGAAAATGGGATTATATTAAACTGAAAAAGCTTCCGAAAGGCAAAGAAAAAAATAGAAGAAACAACCTACAGAATGGGACAGAATATTTGACAGCTATACATCTGTTGATATCCATAATGTAAAGGAACTCAACTCAATAGCAAAAAATAAAATGGGTAGTAAACCTAAGTAAATGTTTTCCTAAAGAAAACATAAATGTCCTACAGGTATATGAAACACACATAATATCAGTAATCATCAAGGAATGAAAAATCACAATGAAACATTTACCTTAGTGTAAAAGAATGGCTATTACCAAAATGACAAAAGACAAGTACTTTCAAGGTCAGGAGAGAAAGGGTACTCTCCCTTACTGTTGGTGGGAATGTAAACTAATGTAGCCATTATGAAGAATGGAGGTTTCTCAAAAACTTAAAAACATAATCACCATATGATACAGCAATCAAGCTACTGGGTTTACATCCAAAG
>PVKS010053900.1:0-10240 GCA_004027875.1 Aplodontia rufa
TTTCCTGTCTTTTTTTTTTTTTATTAGGATCGTTCTGAATACACGAGGGCGGGGAGGGTCGGGGCCACCCACGCTGTCACCTTTTGTGCCGGCTGGCCGTGCCGTCTGGGCCCAGCCCCACGCGCCCCCGGCCCGGGAAGGGGCACCCCCGCCCCCGCCCTGGGCGCGCCCCGCCTTTGTCCGGTCCCGCCGCCCCCGCCGGCGCCCGGGGCCGGGTAGTTCACGCCCCCAACCGCTTCGCCGGCCCGGACAAAGCGCGGCGGCCGGGCCGAGCAGGCCGCGCCCGAGGCCTGGGCCTCGAGTCCCGGGCGCGCCCGCAGCCCCGAGCCTCGGCGCGGGGGCGGCCTGGCGACGGCGAGGCCCGCGCTCGGACGCGGTCGACTGCCGGCTTCCCCACGGGCTCACCTGAAGCGGCGCGCGCGGCCGGGTCCGGAGCAGCGGCGCGCGCTCCCCCGCCCTCGGCGTCGCACCCCCAGGCCCCTCTCGGGCCGGGCCCCGTTCGGTCGCTGGCGGCCGAGCCCTCCGCGAGCGCCCCGAGGGGGGGGCTTATGAGGCGGCGCGCCAGCTCCGCCCCGGCTGCCATTGGTGGCGGAGCCCACGCCCGCCCGCTCATTGGCTGCGGCTGACAGCTCCGCCCCTCCCCTCCACCGGGCCCATCAACAGCGCACGGCCCGCCCGCCGCGCGCCTGGATTGGGCGGGCACAGGCTCCAGCCTCGCCTTCTCATTGGCCAAAAGGCAGGGACACGCCGGCGCCCACTCACGTGCCCACTGACCGGCTCCAATTTCATTGGAGAAGGCGCACGCCAGTCAAAGTGGTCGGGACCAACAGGACGGCGTCTGGGCCTAGGATTGACAAGAGCGCCTCAGGGACCGCCCGACGACCACACTGACGGAAGCGAGTATTGGCTTGTGGGATCGGCCCTAGGTGCCGACTGGCTGGGGTGGATGCCTATCACTGTCCCCTCGCTTCGGATCCCTCCCCGGTTATCAGGCGGCGGCTGAGTACGTGAGAGCCAGCACAACAACAGCACCCGGGTCAGAACGCTTCGAGAGGGGGGTTCGAGAACCGGCGGCGGAGTTTGGGCGCCGGGTTCCTCAAACTTGCGATCTGCCGAACCAGGAAACGCAACACCAAAAGCAACCCATTTTGCCAAGGAGGACTGAGGGCTGCGGGGGAAGTAGGGTCAAGCAGCAAGCAGTCACACCCTGCAAGGCAGGTCAGCAAACCTTTGCAAAGGGGCCAGGCCCTTGGAATAAAGTTGGGGCTCCTCCCCGAGTTTCCTGTGACGTAGGCGAGGAGCCAAATTTGGTGCTGCTTTACGTGGGTTGGAAGCTCAGCTGGGCCTCATGCCTGCTGGCCTCGGTTTCCCCCGTGAAATGCAATTATTTGACAGTAGCATCCACACCCTGCCCTCTCCCCTCTGGGGAATGTTGTAAGAACTAAGCGGAAGGAGGCAGGCATTCCTCTGGTCCTCAGATGTCCTCCTTTGCGAAACGGGTTATCTTGGATGCTTTTTCTCAGCTCAGCCCTGTGCAAGTTGGGAAACTCAGCAGCCAAGTTCCAGCGATGAGCCTAGAATCGCCCTCTCTGCTCTTCCAGGGCTAGAGCGTGACTCCCCGACATCATATATAGCCAGCGTTTAATTAAGATTTGCCTCTTCGTCATTATTTTATATCAGACAGGTAGAGGTGTGGGCTTGCTCCCACTTTGCTGGCAGGGATGCAGGTGTAAATGGGGCAATTTGACTTTTTCCAAGTACATCTTCCCTAGATCCAGCAAGCAGATCTCCCTGGAGGTTGGCACACAGCAGTATCTAGCATTTTGCTCTAAATAGCCATCCATAGGGGACAGAATAAGTAACTTCAGGCATCCGGTGCCGGGGGGGGGGGGGGGGGGGGGGGGGGGGGGGGGGGGGGGGGGGGTACCATGTAACTGGCTGGAAGGGGGGCAGCTCTACTTACACCGAGGATTCTGGAATACCCCTGGTAGCGTGCTCAGCAGCTGCAGGATGGCCCACAGTTCTGTATTCAACAAGATGCCTTATGGAAACCCAGAAACCAGTACCATACTTTTAAAAAGTACGGTTCTCAGCAAACTGAGAAAGTACAGCTTTGGGGAGAGGAGGAAAGTCCCACGCTGGTAAGATGAGTCAAAGGGGATTTGAATTTGTTCTGGGTGTTTAAAATTCCTATGGGATCATATTCATATAGTCCTTGTAGAGCTTTAATTTAAAAAGAAGGAAATAGCAAATGCCTTCAAGGCGCTCCCGAAGGACCAGGGGAGAGATGGGAACAGGACCAGTTCCTGGTTTAAGACGCTGCCTTTTCCTGCTTCCAGGTGTTCCTGTAAATACGAAGTCCACGTGTTTTGGAAATCAGACTCAGAAATTTTAATTTTTCCTTGATTAGGGGAACTTAGATTGTCAATTTTCTTATCGTTTAAGACTTTTAAATACCATCTCTTATGAAAAAATGTTAACATTAAATTGTTGAATCTAGAGTTGGGTACATTTGAGGGGTGAACAAGTAATTCAAGATTTTTGCTAGAAAACTTTCACATTAGGAAAAGATTACAATCATTTAATTAGGTACTGTATGGGAAGTAGGAAGGATGTGCTCGGAAGTTTTAAATGGACAGGCTTGGGGAAAACCTACCTAATCATTTTTCTCCCACTCTGCAGACATGGGCCAGGAATTGTGTTTGGGTATCTCCCTAAACCAGGCCAGGAGGCCCTCTGGCCCTGATCCCCAGATGTCACTCAGCAAAACCGATGCTCAACTTCCAGCTGCCCCCTTCCCTCATTCCCTAAGGTGTGGAGCCAAGAAATGCCCACTGCCTTACAGAGACGCTCCTCTGCTGTGGGTTGCTTTGTTGCAATAAAAGAAATGGATGAAGCTGCAGCGGTGGCCTGCACGAGGACCCGGGTTCAAATCCCAGCACCACGTACACAACTGAGTGTCGGGGAAGCAAAGGCCAGATGAAGAAATCAATAAAATTTATTCTCTTTAAAAAAAAAAAAAAAAGAAATGGATGTAAAGACAGATCCTACGTTTTAAAAATGTATTTTAAAAATACACCGGGGGAAAAAAAAGAAAAATACACTAGGAGGGCTGGAGCTCAGTGATTACGGTGCTTCCCTGCATGCGCAAGGACCTGAGTTCAAACCCCAGCACCACGTACATAACAGTCTTGGAGCATCTCTCTCTCACTGCCCCTCTCTCAAACACACACACACACACACACACACACACAAATGGAGCTAGGATTACAGGCATAAACCCAAGCTGTCAGGAGGCTGAGGCAGGAGACTCAAGTTCAAGGTCAGCCTCAGCAATTTAGTGATACCATCTCAAAAAGGTCTGAGGACACAGCTCAGTGACAGCACACCTGGTTCAGTCCCCAGCGTGGTAAACTACACACAGACACATGTATACATGTATATGCAAACATGCACAAACCTTGGGTGCAATCAGAGAAAACCTTACAGGGTCGACTCTCGTGGTGCACCCATGGCTGGTGACCCTTGCGTCCTGTTCAACCATCTACAAGAACTGTACTGTAGGGCCTTTGTGAGAACGTGGCCCCTGGGCCCCCAAGACAAACCCCAGGAACCTGCTGGTCCACCTGCTGCTTTGCTGGAGACCAAACCCCCTTCCAGCTTTTGCACCTGGCCAGTGTGGAATCACAGATGTGGACCACACAGAATGGCCCAACGTGCCGTTCTCACCAGGTGGCGTGGTTCACAGATTGGCTGGGCCCAGTGAAGAAAATCAGAGGCCCGTTCTTCCCGGTGACACTGGGCACGATGGCAGACAAAACTTTTCCAGCGCACAGGATGTTCTGCTGGATCAGAACACTGCGGGACAGGCCAGCAGGGGACTCGCAGCTCTGTGGAGCATGAGGCTTCCGCCAAACCTCCGCAATCCTGGTTGTAGCATAGGAGCTGCCACAGCCCATGGTTATGAAGATTTACAGAAACGGGCTGTGGTCCGCTCTGGTCCCACAGCTGGAGCCTGCAACGGCCTCTCGAAGCTGTGCAGGGAACACCCAGAACCTGGGCAGGGGGCTGCCACCTTGGGGCGGCCTGGTTCCTGCCAGGCATCCTCGCCTGGTTTTCTGGAGAGAGAAATGAGACCATAGTGCACAAGTAAGAACAAAGCTGCAAACAGGACGTGTGAGCGAGCAGTTGTGTCTGAAGAACGTTTATTCTGAGAATCTACAGTCTGGACAGAGAATATTGAACTTGAGAGAAAGCCTACAGAGAATCTCATCATTCTTCCCTAGCACGTTAACAATCTAGCAAGGAAAAAAGCCCTTTTGAAAGGTCTTGCTCCAGTCTGTCTGCAGTTCTGATTGAAAATATCCCTGTTCCGTTGAGGTATAAGCTGCAACTTTGGTAAAGTTAGAAACATTGACAAACCATTCCAAAAACACAAAACAAAACCAAAGCACCGACACAACCAGCCCTAAGTTCTCTTTCTTGTACATATACAGCAACTACAAAAATCTCATTTAAAATGTGTTCTAGAAAAAAAGAAAAACCACCCTCTCATAATCCTCAATTGCCGAGCTAAAAAAATTTGTGAATTTTAAAAAACGATCGCTAAAACTCAAACCATCCCCAAACACCCCCCCCAGCTTCAGGAAGAACTGGACGACCACAGTGTTTAGAATCTGGTTGGCATTTTCCAACAGTTCAGTGCTGAAAGCAAAGAGCCCCATCTCTAGAAAGCAGGCGCCCAAGGCACTTGAACATGGCGTGGGAACGGCCTCCCGGCCTCCCAGAGTGGAGTCCAGCTGAGGTAGCTCGTCCGGCCCCAGGGCTCTGCTGCAGGACAGAGGGCTTGCCAGGCACCCACGGGGACGGCCGAGAGGAGAGTTTGCAAGAGGCCAGGGAGGCCATCCTCTTTCTTCACGACTTCCTCAGTTAGCTGGGCAGCCGTGCCCAGGGCCAGAGCCACCGTTGAAGCCACCTTGCTGGCATCAGAGAGAAGCGCTGGCTTTGACCTGGGGGCCAGACCCACACCTCGCACAGATGGCTCTAGGCAGCCAGACACCTCACTAGTCAGTGGCGGAAACCTCTGAGAACTTCCAACTTGCGTGGCTCTGGGCCCACGCAGTCCCCAAGTCCATCCTCAAATGTTGGGGTTGCTTTTTTGTTTTGCAGATAAATTGCAGGCTTTAAGTATTTAAGATAACTGAACAGAACACTGAGAAGTCCAACTTTCAGCCAGAACATAGTAATTCCTGAAAATGCGTATGTTCGAAAAAAACAAAAAGGAAGACAAGCCTTTTTAGGGTATGAGGAAAACTACATGTTTAAGTTAAGCCCCCTAAGAACAAAACAAGGGCTGACAAGAGAGCCCTCCAACAGGAAAAGGCCGCCAGGAAGTGCTTGGATCACCGGCCGCTGCCGTAGCCGGGGAAGAGCTGGTGGAGGACCGTCTGCAGCGGCTGGTTCACCTGCATGACGTAGTTCCGGCCCAGGTCGTAGCGGCAGGCCGGGCAGCTGAACACCTGCGCTCGGAAGGACCTGTCCAGGCAGTCCTGCAAGACACAGTGGGCGGGTGAGGAGCCCTGTCCACAGAACTGCTCCTGAGGCAAAGGAGACTGTCCCCACCGACATAGTCACAAGGTCCAGGTCCCCGCTGACCCAGGATGTTGCTCCCAGGCCACTTCCTGTGGTAGGTTAACGCCACCTCCTCCAGGGAGCCTTCCTTCCTGCCCACAGGCCTGCTGCCCTGCTAAAAGGCCAGCGGTGAAAGCTCGCAAGAGGCTGGTAGAGTGGCGGGGGGGTCACAGAGCAAGCCCAGGCGCAGGAGAGCTCAGAAGTGCTATGACTGAGGACCTGACAAAGGCCAGAGCGGCCTAGGGCAGCCGGGGATCCCCGAAGGGCCTTGAAGGGAACATGCAGGAGCAGCAGGCCACCCTTCCGGAAGCTGCCACCGGCTCACCTTGCACACATTGTGCTGGCACACGGTGGTGACGGGCCGGAACACCAGCTCCTGGCAGCAAACGCACTGGAACGTCTCCTCCACCTTGCTCAGGAACACCTGGAACCAGGCAGGGCATGAGGCCAAGCTGGTGGCAGAGTCCAGCCCCACCCCAGGAGGCGTCACCCAGAGGAGAGGCCCCGAGGTGCAGGCTTCTCAGCCAGGGCCCCGTCAGAGCCAAGCACAGCCTGCACTGGGTTCAGAGGGGCCTCCTCAGCAGAGACCGCGACTCCTACAACCAGGAGGTGCCAGGTGCTAGCCACACGAGACACAGGGCCGCCTCCCACTCAGAGCCTGGAGGTGAGGCGCAGAGGCCAGGACTCGCAAGGGAAGCTGGGGTCACAGCGCAGGGGTCAGGTCCCTGTGGGCAGCGGCCAGGCTCTGGGAACAGAGGGCAGGACCCCAAGATGTCCACAGCCACGCCTTAGGGCCTGTGACTGCCACCTTCATGGCAAAAGGCACTGTGCAGGTGGGATCAAGAAGGAATCGTGAGGGCTGGAGCGGTGGCTCAGCGGCTTCAGCGCTTGCTTGGCAAGCATGAGGACCCGGGTTCGAACCCCGGCACCACATACACAACTGAGTGTTGGAGCAACAAAGGCCATGTGAAAAACTCAATAAAGTTGTTTCTCTCTTTCTCTGTCTCTCTCACTGTCCCTCTCTCTTTAAAAAAAAAAAGAAGGAATCGTGAGGGCTACAGCAGTGGCTCAGCGGTTATGGTACTTGCCTGGCATGCAAGTACGCAAGTTCAAACCCCAGCACCACGTACACAATGATGCCTCGGAGCCATGAAAGCCACTGGAAAAAGTAAATAAAATTGATTCTCTCTTTCTCACTGTCCCGCTCCCTTTTAAAAAAACAAAAAACAAAAAACGGTGGACTTATGAGCCGGTGCGGTGGCCACGCCTGTAATCCCAGGCTGAGGCAGTTCAAAGCCAGCCTCAGCCACTTAGCAAGGTCGTCTCCAAATAAAAAAATAAAAGCAGGGTGAGGGGAAGAGAGGGAGGATCTGGGGAGTCAATCAACACCGTAGCATACTCTTTTTCCTCCCCAAGAATCCAAGTAATACTTATGCCATCATTTAATTCTGGAAAATTCACAATCTAACCACTCACATCCCATATCGTATTGTTACTTTATATGCATTTATGATTGCACAATAACTCCTTAGTAAACAATTTTTTAAAAATACATTAAAAGGGCTGGGGATGTGCTCTGTGGTTAATGCCCCTGGGTTCAATCCCTGGTACAAAAAAAAAAAAAAGGTAGGGATGGTCACAAGGGTGTCAGGGAGAGGGAGCCGAGGAGAGGGTGCTCAAAGACAGCTCAGCCAGAAGCCAAGGGACACTGCCACATTCAGAAACTGGAAAAGGTAAGAAGGGACTCTCCCTGAAGCCTCCCACACCTTGACCTCAACCCCTGAAGGCTCGTGGTGGTCTCTGGGCCTCCAGAACTGCAGTCGGTGTTGTTTTGAGCCAACGGGCCTGAGGTCACCTGTCACAGCAGCCCAAGAGGCTTGTGAGGATTGAGCCAGAATGAGAAAGGGCTCCTGCGGGGACCTCAAGGGCAGGGGGCAGAGCTGCAGTGGGTTAGGGCTTGGGCTGATGCTGCGGGCAAGCCCAGGAAAGCCGGTTGCCACTAGGAGAGGCCAGCAGCCAAGGACACCCAGCCACTTGCTCAAGGAGCCGCAGAGGGAAGGAGGAGCAACACGGAGGCCCCGGATATGGTGGCCCCTCAGGCAGCTGAACAGAGAATTACTACACGAACCCGCATCTCCACTCCTGGGATGCTTCTAAAAGAGTCAAAGCTGGGTCCTGGAGAGAGATGTGCACAGCTAGGGCCACCGCGAGGCCAGGAGGAGGAGCAACCCAAGTGCATGCCCCAGAGTGCAGCGTCACTCGGCCCAAGGAGGACGGGCATCCCCACACCTGCCACAGAGGGCCAAGGACACCGCAGCACGGTGCAGCAGACACAGAGGGACACGCTGCAGAGTCCACGCCAGGAGGTCCCTGCAGTGCACAGAGCCAGAGTCGGGGAGCAGCATGGACGAGCAGGGCGGGGATGGACGGAGCCTTGGTCTGGAGGTGCGAGAGTTCTGAAGAGGTGGTGGGTTCCACCACACAGCCCTGAAGACGTCCTCGAGGCCACTGCACGCTATGCTAAGAGAAGGGGCAGCGCTCACCTGCCCGTCCTTGAGGGACCGGAGGACCTCGTTCCACAGCTTGGCGTTGCTCTTGTCCTCCTTGATGAGTCCACTCTGCTGGGCCGTGAGGCTGTAGGGCTCCAGCCTGGTCTTCTTGGCAGTCCGGGTCTCAGGGCCGCCCTGGCCTGGGAGAGCAGAGCAGGTCAGGGATAAGCCGGAGCTGCCTGCAGGCCTCACGGAGCTGCGTGGGGCACACCCACCTGTGGACTTCCGCTTCCACTTGCCCTTCTTGGCGGACGTGCAGTCCTCCTGCTCCTGGCCCGTGGCTTTGGCCTCCCTCTTGCTGTTCTCCTTCTCTCTCTCCCTGTTGGCCAGGGCTTCCAAGTAGCCTTCTGGATACTGCCGGGGGAGAGCAGCCGAGAGGCGGCTTCAGTGGCGGGGCCCTGGATGCCCGCTGCCCAGCAGCACCTGTCAGGGTCTCCTGCTTCGTCTCCCCTCTGCCTGGTACTGGGCATGAAGTCTCACCAGGTCGGCCTCTGGAGGCACCTGACACTACACTGCGTGGGCGCGACCGAGTTGCGCAGGTGTCAGCATGCACCCCAGCTTCCATCCCAGCACCGGGGAATTTCAAAGAGCAGACTGGACGGCACCCTTCCTAGACCCAGTGTCCGGGCCACAGCCAACTTCATCTAACCCCACCCCAGGACCGCCACAAGCACAGCACCCCCCGCAGGACCTGCAGGACGACAGGCCAGCCTTCCCCACCCGGCGGGTAGTACAGACGCCGGGTATGACCCAGAGTCGCCTTGCTGCCAACAGCTGCCGGGGCCCACCGCTGGCATCTGATTTCAGGCCTGGTGCTGGGCATGGAAGCCAAGGCCCCGCCCACACGCAGGAGCAGGAGGAACGTGGACTCCTCCACTTGGAACTGGCACTGTCTGCGCATCACCCCACCTCTAAGGCCACCCCAGTCACGATTATCAGGAAATCTCAACCTCGGCTCCGTCCCAGGGCTCCAACTCTGGGAACATTTCAACAAGATTGCCACAGGCGCACTACGCTGGGAGCCTGGCTCGAGCCCAAGAGGTGCAGGCCACATGGCAACAGTGACAGACATCTCAACAGGAACAGAAAGCAACACGCTGCGAAGCCGAAGCCGAGATCCCCCTCCCTGCCTCTGCCATCTTGCCCCAGGTCCTAGGCTTCTGAATTCCCCTGCCACACCGGCACCTTCAAATGACACCCTGTGACCCTAGAGTGGGCGCTATCAGACTCTCACCTGCACTCAGATGATACCCTGTGACCCCAGGGTGGGCGCTATCAGACTCTCACCTGCACTCAAATGACACCCTGTGACCCCAGGGTGGGCAATCGGATTCCTTAACCAGCCTCCAGCCTCAAGCTGCTGTGAGGCAGCTCACCACGGGAGGAACAGGAAACACCGGGAGGAACAGGAAACACCGTCCTCACAGAGGCAGAGCCCAGCTCCACAGAAGCAGGCGCCCCAAGCGCCCCAGTGTGGTCACTCCTTAGCCTCTCTGCTCTGCATCTCCCTATCCTGGGATGGGGGAAGGGTGACGCACAACAGAGGCCAGATCCACATGCCTGGGGCCCACCTCTTCCAGCACAGCCACCAGCAGGGCCTGCTGTGGCCCCAGGGGATGCACACAAGGATCAAAGTGTCACCTGCACCTTCAACACGTGGCCAGCAGAGGCAGAGGGACGCCTCCATGTTCTGCACTCCACCATATGAGCTCGGGGCCACGATCCACAGAGCTCTGAGACAGCTCTGAGATGGCCACCACATGGGTCCCCAGCAGGCCCCCACCACGCGAGGCAGCAGGCTGGGCGGCCAGGACGCACCTGCATGGTCAGCCCCAGCCTCTTGATCCGGTCCTTCCCCTCCTTCGTCCAGGGCCCTGGCTCGTCGTCATCCCTCCGCAGGAGGTAGCGCCACACGAGGAAGCCGGACTTGCCCTTCTCAGGCCAGTACTTCACAACCTGCAGAAGGGAGACTGGTGTCAGGCTGTGAAGGGCGGTAGGGGCTGCGGGGGAGGAGGGGGGCTGTGGGGTGCTGCAGAGGGAGCACTGCGGGGCGCTGCAGG
>PVKS010053901.1:0-10247 GCA_004027875.1 Aplodontia rufa
GAAATTATTGGTGGCAGCAGGAACAGGGGGCTTCTGAATCAGAGAGCGGGGAAATTACAAGTCAATAATTTTAACTGCTCACTTACCAATAGCCTCACCTTTCTTACCACATTCACCATTTTTCATCCATCTTGCAAATCCCCAAGAGTGTTAAAAAGCCAAGTGCTTAGTCCTTCTGCTCCTGCCCTAGGCTCACTAAGCCCTGCTTGATGAAAATACTTCAGCCACATAGATGGGAACCATTATAAATGCACTGGGGCTTTAGTGTGGCCAGGCAATGCACCTCCGAGTCCCTGTTGGTTCTCACCTCCATTCTCTCCAGTGGTTCTCTAAGCAACACAGCCTATCATCTACAAACTTTCAGCCTTGTCACATCCCACACACCCATTTTTATAGAGAAAGATAAGCCACTACGCAGTAACTTCCCGCAGTCAAGTGTGCAGGTTCATTCCCTGCGTTCACCTTTTCCACTTTCCCCGACTCCTCCCACCGAGTCTGACCTCAGCTCCTGTGTGTGCCCTGGCTTTCAGTCTTCCCACCAGCCTAAGGATCTGAAGCTTCCATCAGCCCCTCAGTTGGCCAGTGTCTCCCATCTCTCCCTATGTACTGTGGTTCCTCCTCATGGGCATTGAAGCACACCCTCTCTTTTCCTATAATCTTCCATCATCTGCTGTCACTTCCCTTTCACAGATATACTCGTTGAAAGAGCTGTCTACAGTTGCTCTCTCCATTTCCTCACTCCCACGCTTTAGCCTGATAGTCTGCCATCCAGTTCCACTACTCCACTGAAACTATTTGCACCAACAATCGCTTCATATCTGAATTACAATGTTTCTCAGACCTTCCATATATTGGTCTCTCTGAAGCATTGCCACAGTGAGCTGCAGCCTCCATCTTGAAGGATTTTCTTAACTTGGCTTCTGTGATCTCTAGATTTTTAAATATGTTTTTCTTTAAAAGAGAGAGGGACAGTGAGGGAAAGACGGAGAGGAGAGAATCAATTTTATGTAGTTTTTCATGTGGCTTTCATTGCTCGGAGGCTTTGTATGTGGTGCTGGGGTTTGAACTCATGTCTCACACATGCCAGGCAAGCACTGTAACTGCCGAGCCACCACTCCAGCCCCTTAAATATGTTTTTCAAAGCTGGGGATGAACCCAGGACCTCATACATGCTAGGCAAGTACTCTAACACTGAGCAACCTTCCCAGCCCTCTTCTGTTTTCTCTCACACCTTTCTGATTGCTGCTCAGCCTCCTTGTTGGGCTCCTTTACCTCTGTCTATCCCACAGATGTTGAGGTTTTCCAGAGCTTTCTCCAAGGCCTTCTCTCTTCCCACTGTCCAAGTTCTCCTTGTACAATCTTCCAAGATTTCAATTACTGTCTATAAACTGATGACTTTCAAATTTATATACTTGGATCCAATAATGCCTGAGCCTCAGACCTACAGAGTCAATTTCCACTTGAGTATCCCACAGACAACCTAAAGTTCACATGCCCAGACCTGGGCCCACCATCATTCCTGAGGGGCCTATTCCTCTTCCTTGGTCCCTATAATAGCTAATATTTATTGAGTATTTTCTACACAAGACTGAGTTCAAAGTATTTTATGTGCATTATTTCACTTAATTATTACAATGAAAGCAGTATTAAAACCCTTATTTTTACAAGAAAGGAAGCGGAGAAACAGAGAACTTAAGGAACTTATCCAAGGTCACACAGTGAATCAGTGGCAGATCTGAGATTTGAATTCTAGACCATCTAGCTCCAGAGCTACTTTTTTAAAACCATCATAATATACCACTATCTGGTTGTCCTGGCCAGAACCCTTGGCATCATCTCTGACTCCTGACTTTTCCTTCACTCTCCAAATCTGTCTATTCTACAACTGAAACATATCTCAGATCTATCCATTTCTATCCAACACCATTATATCTATCATAACCAGGTCAGTACCATCTCTCACCTGACTCTCTACATGAAATATCGCCGCTTCCCAACTCACCTTCCATGTTGCTTCGCCAGCGACATCTGAAAGGAAAGTCTGATCTGAATGGCAGGGCATTTGTGCTGGTTGGCTTTCCATTATTGTAACATATATCTGATATCAACTTAAAAGGAGGAAAGATTCATATTGGCTCACAGTTTTATAGACTTCAATCCATGGTTGGTTGGCCCACTGCTTTGGGCTTGTAGCAAGACAGCACATCAGGATGGGACTGTGTGGTAGAGGAAACTGCTGACCTCTTCATGGCCAGGAAGGAGAGAGGGAAGGCACGGGGGGAAGAAACAGGAAGGGCTGTGTTCCTAGTATCCCTTCAAATGCACTCCTCCAATGACCTAACTTCCTTTTACAATAACTCACCATTAAAAGTTTCACCACATTCCAAAAGCACCATGGGCTGGGGACCAAGTCCTTAACACATGTGCCTTTGGGGAACAGTCAAAATCCAAACTGTAGTTATCATTCCATGTGCCCTCACTGCTCTCAGGATAATTCCCAAGCCCCTTTACAAGGTTTACCTGGTCCTTCATGATTTATTCTCTACCTGCTTCTCTAGGCTCAGATCTTCCCACTCCCCTCTACCCATAACTTTCTGCAATTTTCTTCCCTCCCACCTACCTTCACCTAGCTCCCACCGACTTATCCTTCAGCTGTCTGTGTAGATAAGGAACTATTACTTCCTTAAATAAGGGAAGCAAACCTTGACTCCCCAAGTTTAACTTAGGTTCCATTCCTTTATTACCTTGTACTCATGTTTGTCAGATCATTTCTCATTGCTTATATTATTTAATCATTTTCTTTCCCCACTAGACTCTAAATTCTGTGAGACCAAGGGACATTGTTCTCACCTCTGCACTCATGTGTGTAGAAACCCATGTCATTTGTGTAGAAACTATGCCAAAGTCCACTTTCTTCACTTTCCTTTCTCCAAGCCACACTCAGTGGTCTGAAGAAGCACCCCAGAGTCAGGTGCCTGATGCAGGTCTGGTGTACATGGGCCAAAGACATGTTTTCTGAGCCTATTAGCTTACACCTTCCTTCCCAGGAGTGGGGCCAAGAGCCAGTGCCCTCTCTCCTTGACTGTCTTTGAATTGTGAATTTCAGTTGTCACTTGACTTTTAGAACTGGAATCAAGCTCTGTCTTAGTTACTGACTTTTTTTAAAGTTCTGCTTTTTTTTTTAAAGAGAGAGAGGGACAGTGAGGAGGGGAATCATTTTTATTTAGTTTTTCATGTGGCTTTTGTTGCTCCAACACTGCGTTGTGTATGTGGTGCTGGAGTTTGAACCCACATCCTTGTGCATGCCAGGCAAGTGCTGTAACCACTGAACAACCGCTCCAGCCCAGCTACTGACTCTTTTAATAACCTTGCAAGATCGATGGGAATGCAACGGAAATAACAATGATGATTCACCCAGCCCATCTCTCCTCCCCTCACCACTCTGCACAGAATCCAATCCTGCCATTGTCAAGTCAAGCACTGCCCCATATGAGGTAGTGGTGGTCCCTTGGTTATGAAACATGCATGGGAGAAGCAGCAGCCAAGGTGAGACCTCATGTGAGAGGCCAGGCAGATATCCTGTCATGTTTTGAGCCCATGTAACACAGACAGAAACAGGTGGAGCCGAGTGGCAAGCTTCCAATGAGAAAAGGGTTCTGGCTGGAAGATGGGTGAAGAATGAGGCAGATGGCCATAACAATAGCACCTTAAAGGATAGAGGGAAGGGTAATACTCAGGTGGGCTTCCTCAACCTTGCTCATGCAATCCTTTTCTTCTCAGAACTTCATAGATAAAAGGTCATGTCCACATGTTGTACCACGGTGGGCAAGTGGGCTGTGATAGTCATTAGCTGTGCTTTCCAAATATTCCTAGCTCTGTGCTATATAGATATACAGTGAGATTGTACATCTTGGTAGGGCCATATGATGAGTTTGAGCCAATGACATAGAAATAAAAGATGTCACTTGCAGGCTGGAACAATTCAGTGCCAGTGTGAGGCCCTACAGAGCTCTCCTTCCCATCAGCCATGGTGACCAGTATTGCTTGAGTTGGTAATCTCTCTGACCACCTGGGTTTTGAGGTAGGAGACAAGTTGTGGATTCCTCAACTAACTCATCACCAATAAGAAGCAAGAACAAGGAATAAATCATTGTTATGAGCCACTAAGATTCCAGGGTCGTCTGTTATCCAGAATGACTAGTTTATCCTGATTGATACATAGGCTAAATTTTCCCTTTAGGATTTGGTATTACCAGAGAAAGGAAATGATAACCATGGTACTGAAAAAAGAAGACAATTATTTATCAAAACAATCTCCAAAAACATGCTAGGCAGATTGGTAAGTGTAAGTTATTAGCAATCATGATTCAAGTAGTGGGTTCATGAATATTTGTTACATTATTAATTAATTAATAAAAAGGGGAAAAGACTTAATACAAGTATGATGATTCTTGGGATACAACAACCAATTCTGAAATACGTAGCATAGGCCAAGAGTCTAAACTAACTCATTCAAGGACACTAGTATTAAGAGGTTCTAAGACCTTTTGTGTAACTGCTGATTTCTCTTCCTAAGTTTCCCCTGGTTCTCCCTCCTTCCTTGGACAAGTTCTTCTCTTCAGTCCCTTAATAACTAAGAACACGAGCTCTACTTTCTGGTACTTCACAAGCACTCCCAGTTTTCTGCCTGCCATCACAGGAAGGTGCTGTGTATCACTGGAATCCATCCACCTGTATCTCCTCAACTCTCTTCTAGGGAGGAACTCCTAACAGGATAGAGTGTGGGTTATTTTTTGTTTTGTTTTGTTTTTCATGTGACTTTCATTCCTCAGACACTTTGTTGTGTACGTGGTGCTGGGGTTTGAACTCGTGTACTCGCACATGCCAGCCAAGTGCCGTAACCACCGAGCCACTGCCCCAGCCCCAGCCCCAGAGTGTGAGCTTTGAAGTCAAATGGAGCATTGTTTTAATCCCACCAACACAATTTAGCTACTTTGTGACCTTAGATAAGTCATTTTCTCTCTGTTGCTTCAATATCTTCATCCTTACAATAGAAACAAAAACACAGATGGTCCCAGCTTATGATGGTTCAATTATTGACATTTTCTACTTCACAGTGATGCAAAAGCAATACACATTCAGTAGAAACTGTACTTCAAGGGTTGATCTTTTGCCAGCTAGTGATTTGCAGTATGATACTCATGATGCTGGGCAGGGGCACCAAGCCACAGCTTCCAGTCAGCTAGCTACATGATCATGTGTGCAAACAGCTGAGATTCCACAGTGTACTTTTTTTAATAAAATAGACTTTGTGTCAGATGATTTTTGCCTCAAATTGTAGGCTAATATAAATGGCCTGAACATGTTTGTGGTAAGCTGGACTAAAACATGATGCTTGGTAGGTCAGGTGTACTAAATGCATTTTTACTTAAAATATTTTTAACTTACAATGGATTCATAGGGTTATTGCCCCATGGGAAATCGAGGAGCGTGTGTACTTAAATCTCAAGGGGTTTCCTTGACCATTCTATGAATGAAGCTGCAAACAGAAGAACATTGGCACATAGTAGGTACTCAGTAACCATTGTTTCTCCTCCCTTTTTCTACTTTTTCCTCTTTTCAAAATAGCAAGTGACCCATGACCCAGCACTGAAAGAAAGGCAACTGACTTGCACTACTAACTCAACTGCAATCCCATTCTTTTATTGTCATATTCTTTTTCTTTTTCCCCAGGGCTGAGGGCCAAACTCGGGGCCTTACGTGTGCTAGGCAAGTGCTCTGCCACTGAGCTAAATCCCCAACCAAACTTCCCACTCCCCCTGCCCCATGGTCTTCATGGTCATCATCATTCTCACCACAGCAGACATCTTTATTCAAACTTTCTAGTTCAGGGGCTTTAAATTTTTATTTGGCTTATTTTTTTTACTTGTGATTAGAAGTGGCACTTTTGGGGCTGGGTATGTAGCTCAGTGGCATAGTATTTGCATAGTACACTGGAGGCCCTGGACTTCTTTTTAAACAAAATTACCTGAATATCTCCACCACATGAAACAAAATCAGAACTGCTGATGGCACCCCTTGAAATACCTCTGTGGGATTCCCTGGGGTTTAATGGATTACACATTGAAAATTGCTGGACTCTGCCCCTTCCAGGTCTATAAAGTATCAGGGGATGGCAGGTACCTTAAGGATTATCTGTTGACTCACAGCCTAAGTTTCTGGATGAGAGACTCCTGCTCCTACCTCTAGGCTTTGGGAGTGCAGTGGGTTGCCCCTACCCCCCCCACTCAGGAAGCAGCATCACTTATAACTGTCAAGGGCTTAACTACCCAGATCCAAAACCTAGGCAGCCACTTGATAGCTATGCGGCCTGAGGCAAATTCCTCCTTCAGGGCTCCATTTTTCCGTCTGCAAAACATATCAAGGATGCCTGTCTCAGAAGTTGTGTGTGACTACGCTCTGGAAAACACTAATCAGTGACACTTGACTTTCAGATCTTCTAGGAAGGACAGACAATGGTGGTGGGAAAGAAGACAGGCACCTCACATATTTTTCCTTTTCCCAGGCAGGAAAGAGACTCACTCCTGTCCCCAGAACCCTAGTTCCTAAAGAACTCTGTTTTCTCACAAATCCCCTAGACTTTTCCTGGCAAAGAGATTACTTCACAGCCTGGGCTGAAATAAGGCTCACCTGTCCCCCCAGGCCTCAGAGTCCCCTTTTTGTTCCACTTCCTCCTCAAGCACATACCTTGAAGCACTGCCCAGTTGGCCATTTCTGAGAGAAAGTTTGGCGAGCTGCAGCTGAATTGAGCCTATTAGTACCTGTTTGCACCACATATGCAAACTCCCACCCTGAGGCCCTGGAAACACTGGCTATAAAGCCAACCTCAGCCAAAACTGTCTCTGCCTGGAACCAACCAGTCAGTGGCCGTGACTCCTTCATTTTATTTCCAGTTTTCCACAACCTCCTCCGCTTTTAATGAGGTGCCGAGGCAACAAGCTATGCATTTAGTTAGCAACTGCACTTAACAGCCACAGAACTCCACTTTACTGCTATGGGTTTTATATATCCCTATGTTGAAAGCACTTTGATGGAGAAAAGCTCCTTCAGACCACCTAGGCCACTCACTTCTGCTACCTCCCTCCCACAACCAAAACAGAAAGGTTGCTATCTAGGAGCAGACCCCATTGGGGATGCAACTATGATTGTTATTTTTAAATAAAAATCATTAGCAAATGGTTAATTCTTATCAGAAACAAAAATATTGATAGGGCCATGTTAGAGACCCTGAGGGACCCCCCAGAAATACAGCTGCATGAGGTCCAGAAAGGGCTGCCACACCAGTATGGGTGATGTGTGAAGCATGGGGATGTGAGTTTGTGCAGATGTCCATGCGCATGTGTATTCCTTATTAAACAGCTCTCCTGAAAAACAAAAAAAGGTCATGTCACTTTGGATATCATAAAACAGCTGAAGGGACACCCTAAAAGAACTCCAAGCTGAGGATCATTTCAGTTGTCACTGAGAAATACTCTGATAAATTCAAGAATGCTTTAGTTTCAATGGCAGTTAAGCATGGATGCCATCCACCCAGGTGTTCAAGCCCCAAACCTAGAATTTATCCTGACTTTTATTCTCCTTTCTCTTTACATTCAATCCATCAGAAAATCTTATCTGCTTTACTCCAGAATATATCCCAAATCCATCTACTTCTACTGCCAAGTAGAAGTGGTTCAAGTCTCTATGACCTCCCTCCAGGACCGAGCCTCAATAGCCTCCCTGTTTCCACCCTGATTGCCAGACTCTCTATTCTCTACATAGCAGCTTGGGGTATATCTTCTAAAAACATAAACCCCTGTTCCTGTCATGACTCTATGGAAACATGTTCAAAATGGATCTTCCACCAGCCTGGATCACTAAGTGACTGTGATGACTAGCCCTCCCATCCACTTACATCAGACAGTCCCCATGAGTGAGAATTGGGTACTGTTTGCCACTGCAGCATATCCTGGCCGATCCTGACTGATACATGAATTCATGCAAATTTCTGGAGGAGGCTATTTGGCTTCAGAGGATTCCTAAACAAGTCTGGGACCCCAACGGATTATTTTAACCACTCTTCTAGAAGTGGAGGGGAGCTGGTTGAAGAAGGCACAGTGTTCAAAGGGTGCAATTAAATAGATTAGCTAATATGCTTCAGACAGAGGCATCACCTTGATGAAGTGAGTCAAGCAAGCAGACTGCTTCGCAGTCAGGCAGTCTGTCCAAACCAGGAGAGGGGTCAGGATTTTGGTCCTGGAGGTGAACTGGAGTACAAAGCTGGGTAACTGAGTAAAATTTAGGAATAGCAATAAACGTGGTGGGAATGACACGGGGTGGGGAGGGAAAGTAGGGGTAAGAGGCAACACGAACTTTCAAGGGTCACGTTTGGAGGTGCCTGCTCTCAAATAAAATTGGCAGTACAATGCTTCAGGGATCAATGCAGATCCCCCCACTATTGTCACAAGTTCTCTAGCTTCTGGGTCTCCTAAAGCTGAGAGGGTATTGACTTCCTGAGCCAGGATTGTCTCAGTGGCTAGGATGTCGAACCAAACTGGCCAGAGCGAACCTGCCTGGGGCAGCTGGGGGAAGCAGAGGCAGGAGAAATCATGAGGATCTTGTTCAGAATAACAGCTGACAGTTATCAAGGGCTTATCACAAGTCAGGCACTATGGCCAGGGTATTATATTCATGCTCCCTCTATAATCCTTACACAAAGTCCACAAAAGTTAGTGCAGTTTTATCTCTTCTTAGAGACACTAAATAAGTTGCATAAGATCATACAGCTAGTAAATGTCAGAGTCCTGATTTGGAACCTGGATGCTTCTTTTCCACCCATGCCTTTTCCCACTTTATTTGCTTTTCTTCCTATTCCTTGAATTTATATATTTGTTTACCTTTCTCCTAGTTTTTTGTTCCATCTATTTCCTGCCACCTGTTCAATTTCATCTTCTCACACTCCCCTACTTGACATGAAAAAATAATTGAATCCACCTGGACTTGTTATCTATTCGTTTTTCAGTCATGCGCCTTTGGGTTCAATGTCTCAGCATTTCGGCCCTCCATACATTGACCACCAACAGGTGACCCTTATCTCTATAACATAAAATGAGGAAGGCTTTCAGATGGAGTGACCCTCTTAGGGAAAATTGGCAGGGAAACTCTCTGAACAAACCACAAACTGGGTCCAGGGGTCAGGCAACTGGGAACTCTAAAAACTCTTGTAGGGGGCTTGAAGCAATGCTGTGGAGATGACATTTATAGATAGGAGGAAAACGCTTCCCTGGAAGCATAAGCTTAGAGGTATGTGTGTGGAAAGTCCTAGTATTGACTTTCTCTTATTTGAAACTGTTTGGGACAGACCTTTCAAGAGAGTTAGCTCTGGTGTCCTGGAAAAGAAAGAACACTGGGGTTCTTCTTTGAACCATAGGATTCTGATCTGGCTTTGCCATTTACCTCTCTAGTACTCAACTTCCTCATCTGTAAAATGGAGAGCAAGAGTTTTATAACTTCCTCATTCAGATGATTTGGAGTGAGGATGAAATAACTTAATGGCATCTAGAAAATGCCTTTAACATGGATTCCCCCCTAAAGGTGTGCATTCTCCACTTTTCTTTCTTACTTTTTTTTTAAAGGGAGAGAGAGAGAGAGAATCAAGAATCAATTTTATTTAGTTTTTCATGTGGTTTTCGTTGCTCTGACACTTCGTTGCGTACATGGTGGTGGGGTTTAAACCTGTGTTCTCACCTATGCCAGGCGAGTGCCATAAGCACCAAGTCACTGCTCCAGCCCCTCCGCTTTTCTTTATCTTGGTGAAGGTCACTCCTCCTAACACCATTACATCTACCTCACTAACCAAAAGCCTCTCTCTAAAACCTCCTCATTTTCTTTTGCATCTGTGAATCTGCCACCTTCTTTTCAAAGTCACTGTCACCACCCCGGACCAAACCTTCATTATTTCTCTCTTGGACAATGGTAATACTCTCTTATCTGGCTCCATCCTTGCACATCACTCTGCAGTCTCTGCACAGCAGCCTGAGTGAGCATTTCGAAATCATGTTGCCCCATGGGATCAGGGACCTCTCTCATCTCACCTTCAGCTAATGTTCCTCATACTCGACTCCTTGCAACTCCTTGAGTGTACCATGCTGTCTCCTACCAAAAACCTTGGCTCATGGTGTGTATACTACCTGAAATGCTTTTCCCTA
>PVKS010053902.1:0-10242 GCA_004027875.1 Aplodontia rufa
TAAATTTATTTTTTCTTAGCTAGCAATTCTTTAATTTTCATCTATGAATTTGTCTATTTAGATTTCTCGTAGAAGTAGAATCACACAAGTATGTGTCATTCTGTGACTGATTTATTTCACTTAGCATAATATTCTCAAGGATCTTCTATGTTGTCACATATTCCAGAATTCCCTTCTTTTTTAGGGCTGAATGTTATTCCACTGTACAAATATGTAACATTTTTTGTCCCATCACCCATTGATAGATAGGTTCTTTTCACATTTGAGATATTGTGAGTAATGCTTCAATTGTATGCATCTGGATACCCAATTTTACTGAAATTTCCCCTTTGTGCAAACTGTTTTAAGTCATATTAATACCTCTGTGGAAGTATCAATTGATCATATATGCCTAGATTTTTTCTGGCTCATCTATTCTATTTCATTGGTCTATATATCTTTCTTTAAGTAAAATAGCTTTGTTCAATATATCGAAACAAGCAAGTGTTATGCCTGCAATTTTAAACTTCCATTTCAAGTTTTCTCTGACAGTTCAGAGGCTTTCTATTAACTTTAGAATTGCTATTTCTACAAAGAAAAAAAAAACAATGAAATTGTGACAGGGATTTTATTTAATCTGTAGATTACTCTGGGCTCTTCAATAATTCTGTCTTCAAAAGTGGTCATTCTGGGTCTGGAGTGGTGGCCCAGCAGTTGTGGTGCTTGCCTGGCATGCGCAAGGACACAGGTTCAAAACCCAGAAACCACATACTCAACAAAGCGTCTGAGCAACAAAACCCACATGAAAAACTAAAATTCATTTTCTCTCACACCATCCCTCCTCTTAAAAAGAAAAAAAAAGTCATTTTAAGGTTCTATGGATAGGATTTCAACATTCAAAATTAAGAAGGGTACTGTTCGGCCCATAACAGAATCCCTTGCAGATTTAAAAACAAAATATCCTTTCATTATTGATAATTTCCATATTTATTTTGGCCTTTAATTGAGAGCATCATTGTCCTAATTCAATATTAGAATGGAAATATTAACATTTAATATTGAGTGATAAAAACAGTTGAAACAATTTCAATTCTTACATGACATTGAATTCCAAATATCTAAAATATTTTAAATATTTTAATAGGAAAAAGATTAAGTATGTCATATTTACACAATGAAACCCAGTAAAAAGGGTGAAGAAAACATTTTATGTAATGATCTCTGTGTGTGTGTATGTGTGTATAGAGAATGATAAAAACAGTTGAAACAATCTCAATAACTTCATGACATTGAGTTTCAAATATCTAAACTATTTTAAATATGATTCTTCATTTTTGTTGTCATTTGAATTTTAAAAATAGCAATGATTATAATGGACTAAAATACATTTAATACATGTGTTACTCATATTCATATTCATGAGTCTGTACAGATACAAAGAAAACAGGAAAATAAACCGCAAACATTGATGGTGACTCTCGTCAACTCTCTCTCTAAAATGGTAATAGAGTGGCAAATTAAACATTTACTGTCTCTAGGTAAACTTCTTGTTCACATTTTATCAATGAGAGATGGCCTTTTTCTTACAGAAAACCTTCAGCTAATAAGCATAAAACATATCTGGCAGTCTTCAATCTAAAGAAAAATACTCAATGAGAAAAGACAGTGGAGGCTGAAATCGTAAAGTTACATGCTGTTGGGAAATACAATATCCAAGTGTGGCCCAAATGTTCCACTGAAATTATGTACACATAGTTTTGAAATTTTATTATCTGGTTGCTCTCACCTTAATTGGGTAAAGTGAATGCCATAAAGGTTATGTCAGATGAGGAGGCTTATCTGAGACAACATGAAGGACAAAATCATCCCTTATGTAGCAGTATAGCCAGAAAACTCTCAAGTTAAACCTAATACATACTTTCGATATAATTTCCAGATAGTAGGACACTCAGAAGATAGAGAACCTGGTAATAACACCATAAGGAAGCAATCACATAAATCCGGCATTTGGGCAGTTTACAAAACATCTAGTTTAATCTTTCCAAAATGTTTGTGAAATAAAGCAGAGGCAGACCATTTCGAGAGCAAGATACAACTACTGAATAAAATCTGTTTCGAATCCTGGTTTGAAACAACTCAGTTTCATAAAAACAAATGTCTCAGAGCTTTCAGGAATAAAGATTTGAGTCACTCCACCAGGTTAAGAAACCACAGACAGGGTGCAGAAGTAAGTGGGAAGAGGCTATACCCACACAGTTACAGAAACAAGGGCTATATGTCACATAAATATTTCTCCCTAATTTGGTTATAAATATGTTTGTGTGTATATATACATATGTTTGTCAATGTCTTCTTTCCTCCCTTATTCTCTATTATATAACAGGTACTGAATTTATCAGTTTTCAAATATTGTTAACTTTACATCATGATATTCCTTTATTTTATTTTATTTTTTAGAGAGAGAAGGACAGAGAAAGAGAAATAATCAATTTTATTTAGCTTTTCATGTGACTTTCATTGTTCCAACACTTTGTTGTATACATGGTGCTGGGGTTCAAACCCACATCCTTGTGCATGCCAGGCAAACACCGCAAATGCTGAGCCACCGCTCCAGCTCCTGTATCATAGTATTTAAATTATGGGATATGAATAGAGGAGCAGAAATCACTCAAAGACTTCACTTATTCTTGGGAAAGGGTCAGTGTGTTTTCTGTTGTAATCAGTATATTTGTACCATGCTGGGCAGAACTATCACCTTGCTGTTGTTTTCATTTGGCAATTAAGTATGAGGATTCATATAGGTACCAAGTTGACAAAGGAGGGACTTATGATGATTGGTTTGTGGTTTATACTTGACTGTGTTAAATTGTACCCTAAAACACAGCAAAGCATCGATTTTTCTCAGTGCTTCCTTAGTCAAAGAGCCAGTGCCTCTATGGCTGAAAGGGAAACCCAGGTAGTTTGGTATCTCATTAAAATCATTGGGCTGCCCAAGGTATGTGGATAAGGGTGTTCCAGATGAGTCTGGCATGTGATTCAGTGGACTGAATGGGAATATCTGCCCTCACACTCTCATTATGGGTGGGCATCATCCAACCAGCTAGGGCCAGAAAGAGTACAGAGGCCAAGGGCAGATGGTTGCATTCTTGTCTGAAGTGGGGTACTTTCTTCTCTTGCTTTTGGATGTCAATATGCTAGGTTCTCCAGTCCTTGGACACAACAATTGTACCAGAAGACCCTTGGGTTCCCAGGCTTCTATATCTGTATAAGAGTTATGCCATTGATTCCTTGGTCAAGATTTTCAGACTTAGACAAAGAAAGACATGCTACCAAATACCCTGGTTTTCCAACTTTGGATTTCTGAAACTCCATGATTGCATGAACTAATTTCTCTAATTAGTTCTTTCTCATTGTTTTCTCTTTCCACCCCTCCCTATACACACACACACACACACACACACACACACACACATACACACACACACACTCACACACATATCTTTCTTGTTCTTTCTCTTTGGAGAATGATTACTACAACAGAAAGCATAGAAATGTGAATAAAGCCCACATCTGGTTACATCTGGTTAGTACCCAGGTAGTCTGAATTCTGGAATATTCTTTTTCCAGAAATTGCTCACTAAATGTTTTTATAAATATAATCACTTTTAATGTCACATTTTGCACTTCAAATGTTAAAGGATCTCTAAAGTTGGCCATATTTTATTGACTGATTACACCCTGAATGTCTGACATCTTCAGATATTGTACTGAGGCTAAGTATGCCGTAGTGAGAATAACACGCATGCTCCTCGCCCTCACTAGTACTAAAATATCTTAAGGAAATAATATTATTTGTCAAATAAGAGCACAAAATATGTGATTAAATTCTAATTGAAATAGGATTGTCAGGAAGAATCACAAAATGAATAGAAATAATTTTCATTAGTTTCCTGAGAATTGAATCCTAAATCAAGACATAAGACTGAGAAAAAGTCAAACAAATAAGGCAAAGAAACAAGGTGCCATGTAGAGACAACAGAATATACAACTTTTGAGAGAGAAATAAACCTGGGTTTTCTAAGGATGTGAGAAAAAAAAGTGTCTTGGTCTTTGGGAGTAAGAAGAAAAGCTAAAATGGTAAGATTAGAGAGGCTGGCATTGCAAAGTCATAGAGGACTTTAAAAGATATGGCAAGGAACTGGATTTTATCCTGTGATTGTAAGAGACCACTGAAGTGTTTTAACATGAAGAGTGAGATGTTCAAACACACACACACAAAAAAAACTATATGCTGGTGTGGATTTTTAGTTTTCCTTCTCTGTAAAAAGAATGGATAGGACTGAAAAGAGAAAAAGTGAGGAGATCAACTGGGAGATTGTTGTAGTAAACACGAAAGAAATGTTCCGGGCTTGCACTAGAGTCTTGGAGGATACCGATGGAAAGAAATAGAAAGAAATATTTTATAAGTTTAAAAAAAAAAGATAAGGTCAATTTTTTTGAATGTGAAGTAAAGCAGTTTTCAAGAATGACTCCCAACCTTTTGACCTAAGCAAGAATTCCTCCTTCTAAATAAGGCAGACCCAAAGTTCAGTTTTAGGTAAGTTAAATTTGAAATGTCTGCGAATCTCTCCAAGATCTACAAATTAAAGTCCTAAATCTTCTGTTTAAGTTTTAACAATCATCATATTTCCTACCTCACCTGTGAAAGCATATTTCCTTTTGGTGCTTATATGTACTCTTAGATCTCTTTTTAAATTAATCCTTATACACATAACACATATATACCTTATATACCTAACACATTTACACATACATTTCTTAAAGGATTTTTTTCTTCCATCATAACTTTCTGAGCCCTTCTCCTCTTAATTCAGGTCTTCAAATGGATATTTATTACAATATATAAATATTCCTTGACTTTAAATCTTATCCTTTCTGAAAGCTGCATGTAGGGAATTCAGCTCTACTCATGCTTTCCAAAACTCAAGCATTGCAATGCATAATTTGATATAGGTACTGCTTTCCCTCCGTGGTGATCTTTGCTGCGTCTACTTTTCCCAGCAGTTCAGTAGAATTGGATGACTTCTTGTGAACACTGTTTTAATGACTCCTCTCCAGGCCTTCATAATTGGTTTCTGTTTGATGATCAGCATAGCTCAGAGGTGACACTAATTCACAGATAGCCTACTTCTAGCTGAGAGCAGCCTTTCTGTTGAATCATTTGTACAGTAGCTTGCCAAGAGTTATACACATGAAGACTCTTCATAAATGCTTTTGATGATGAAAGGATCTAAACTTTGTTTCAGGCAATGCCAAGTGTGTGTGGCATTTTCACAATAAGCTTTACATTCTGTACTGGAAATGAAATTCAAGCAAAAGAATTTTTTTTATTTTATAGCAGTTTTAAAATGGTCATGTCTAAGTTCTCACTAAGGAAAAAGCACTATAGATAGCTGCATATTTATCAAAATTTTTAAAACAATCTAATAAAGTGCATATATATATACACATACATATATATAAAAATTATAATCTAGGAAGGAAATTGGCATGATTTATTCTTACATAAAAACAGAGTAGAATTTTTTCCAATGAAAAAAATGCTCTGAATTACACCAAGTGCTTAATATCTGATCAATGTTAACAGTTACTTCCAATTTAACCTGTCAGTACCTTCTACTTTGACCTCTAGAGAGGCCAATATCTGTTTATTGAAAAATGAATATTAGTAAATATTTCTTTTATTATATTAATATCAGCTCAAGTTAAACCCTTGCAGAGAAGGAAAAATATGAGTAGAACAATGAAAAACATATGTTTTGGAGAGAAAGTTTGCCATCAAACTACATCAACAATTTAAATGATTAAAATGTTTCTATAAACATCCTTTTCCTTGTCAGTAATGGATGAAACAATCTTACTCCCCATTGCTTTATTTATTTTTTTGAACAGATGTTAATGTCATGAAGGAAACTTATTTTGCAATATTATAATTAAAACCATATATTATTACCTCTTTTGTCACATACATTAAGTGAAACAATTATTTTGAAAGCTAAGCTTATGTATGAGATTATTAATAGAAAATAAAACTTACTATACACTAGACATCTGCAACTTACTTATTTTGAATGAATTGTGTATGAAATCTTTGATTTCTATCCTTGATGGAATAAAAATAAATAAGCTTCAGAATAATCTCTTTCTGGAATGTGCATTAAAAAAATTAAAGGACAAATGGTTAATGAAATCCTAACTGGTTACTCTGTTTAATCATTATGCTCACATAATTCATCTTGAATTAGAAGGAAGTTAAAGTTGCACATAATGTCTCAGAAATTTCACATCTCAATCAATAGCTTCAGAGTGGTTTTTCCTTTGAACTATTCTTACAGAATGAATTACTGATAGTTTGAATGTTACATTTACATTTATTATTCCCAGACATAATACACAAATCCACTGAGTTAAAAGTAGTAGTATTTCAAATTAAATCCTTGGAAAGGAAGTTTGAACTATAAGAAGTATCTTAAAAGAAATGAGGTAGGAAAAGTGAGATTTGTCTATTTTTAGATCATATTTTTCATAATTTAGAAGGCACCTAAAACCTTTTTGAAACTATGCCTTTTAATGTGGATCACCATCCACTTTTGTTCATAACTAACAGAAAAAATAAGTTTTTAGCACACACCAAAAACAATACAATGTAGCAAAAAATTTTAAATGTGTGGATTTTTGAAATAAAAATAGTCTTTGGTAACCATTATTTTTTGAGTTTATAATTTTTCCTTATAATTCTCAATTGGTGGCAAAATAAAAAAATTCACAATTATTTTATGACTCAGTTGAGAACTGAACTTTCCTACTTAAAATCTCTGCATTTTGGAGCATCTCCTTTTCCAAAGAATTCAGTGCATTTATATTTATTTGTTCAGCAAAGCTCAGATTCAAGTTTACCAGTCATGTTTATTAGAACTTGGTTGCAAAAGCTAATTTAAAATCAATGAAAAAATAATAAGTTAAGGTATGGCTAGCACTGAATCATGACATTTGCATTTTAAGAAAATGAGTTTAATCAAATAAACAAGCCTAGTAAACTGAACATAATATATCTTCATAGATTAACATTGAGATTATAGGTATGACAATGCAGTATCTTTTGAATTTGGATCCAAAAGAAAATATCCCATTTGTTCTGCTTGTTCATTTTTCCTTTTAAATAAAACAAATTTGATCTCATTACGATCCCTTAATGGCAGGGAAGCTAGATTTTGATTAATAGGTTAATATTTCCCATAATAGCAACAACACTCTAAATTGCCAAATTTCCAACATTACGCTGAACTCAAACCTTGGTTGGAAAATCATATGCTTCATGTCTTGTTGCTGCTATACTTTTACAAAAACAAATTTCTAGAGATTCATAAGTTTTAAGTCCATATTTCTGTACAGAAACAATGGAACCTAGTAGGAAGACATAGTAGATACAATCAAATACTATTTGCATGGCCTTGGCTAAATTTTTAGACTTCATTTACCATCAATTTCTCATTCATAAAGTGTGAAAAATAGTGCAAATGTGTTAGTTTTGCTTGGGGATTAAATAGCATGTTATAAGTCCCTAAAATAGGGGCTGGAGCTATGGCTCAGTGGTTCTGGCACTTGCCTGGAATGCATAAGGACAAGGTTCAAGGCCCAGCGCTACTTACACAACAAAGTGTTGGAGCAATGAAAGCCACATGAAAAACTAAATAAAATTGATTCTCTCTTTCACTCTCTCTCACTGTCCCTCTCTCTTTAAAAGAAAAAAGTCCCTGAAGTACATTCTCTCAAAATTATCATCATATAAATGATAGATATTTTCATCATCATTCTAAATCTTGGGTAAATCAAATAAAGTTCCATACAGACACTCATTTATTTGAAGAATATTTTTCAATATGAGTCAACAAAGATGGTTTGAATATCTACTATGCATGCACCTACTCTTAAAGGCTTTGGAAGCAATTTAGACAATATAAAAATGTGATTCATTATCATTAATTCATTTGTAGACTATAATACATTTCATAGTTATCTTCTCAGGATATGTTCCACTCAAGAAAGAAGGAAAATAGTTTCATCCCCCTTTGCATTTTAGATACAAATTTCAATAAACTATTCACTGCCCTTGTTTTATGACAACACTGACTCCAGAGGTGACCCTCATTTCTTTTAATTCTTAAAAAACTGTTCAAATGCAAGCTCCCAATATACTTTTTTAAAAAAACTTCTTGATGGTGGTGGAGACCAATCCCAGGTGAACTCTTCTACTATCTACCACTGAGGTGCACTTCTGGTCCTTTTCTTTTTTCTTTTTTTTTTTTTGTTTTGTTTTGTTCATTTTGACATAACATCTTGATAAATTATTTAGGTTAGCCTAGAACTTGCAATCCTCTAGTCTCAGCCTCAAGTAGCTGGGATTACTGGTGTGTTCTGCACTTTCCATCTCCAGAACTCTTTTACTAAGAAATATCATGGTTCTTCATCTTAAGCCATTTTCTTTATTATAACAAGAAGCATATAATGGCTATTATTGGAATCTTCCTGGTAGTCTTTGACTGATGGGTATCTATATACATTTTGTATTTTCATAGTAGCTATATGGATTGCCATAATTTTCCTAAATGGATAGATAAAACATTGATAGTTTCAAAATTGAGTACAAGAAATATATAACCCAGTTCTCAGGTAACCAGTGCACAGCATTCTCTTAGTTACAATATCTTGTTCAAAATGAGTATAGAACTTAAACTTAACTACCAAAAATGCAGAAAAACAGTAAAACAAAAAAATAGGAAAAAATTAAAATAGGAAAACCATAGAGAGAGAAAACAGAACCTGCAATCAAACTCAAACTGTACCTGATATCTTCGCTACCTCTGGAAGTTGGAGATGCACAAGCCAACAAATCATTTTTATTTCTAACTAGTGTTGGACACTTTTTAAAATATTTTCAGTTGAGACTAGTCTAATGGGCACATGTGCTTTATAATATGCAAAACATCTATAGGTACTATAGAAATAGAATCTATAGGAGTTAGCCAAAAATGGAGAGTGATGGCAATAAGTGGACAGTAAATGACAATTATGAGCCTGAAGGATTAAGAAGCATGTAGCTTCTTTACTTAACACAGAAGACATCAATTTTCTAGAGTAAAACAGAAATAAAAAGGATAAAAAGTAAATAACACAGTCAAGAAATCGCCAAATACTAACGTTACCTCTTTCAATTCTGAATGTGAGAAAAACAGTAAACATTTTTTTTAAATGCAGAATTCTTGGCTTCTGGTCCTAAGCCAGTAGGTGCCCAAGACACCCCAAGGATACCCTCCTGGAGCTAACCAGCCACCTTCCAGCTCAGGCTCCTGGTCCAGGGCTAGCAGGCACCCAGGACACCCTGAGGACCCCTGCCCAGAGCCGCCCAGCCATAACACATACCCAGCATGGTCAGATATATTAGGCTAGTCCCCACTGCCAAGGGTCCCAGGTCCCATCATAGTGTGCAGACAGGCCCATTGAGTCGATCACATCAGAGGAACCATGGAAGAATTTAATAATAGGTTACTTCTATAGAAAACAGAACCTCAGCCCTTGAAGAAAAAGAACTTCCACCAATGAGGATAAGCTGAATAAGCTTGAGTGCACAGATGACAAAAAAAAAAAAAAAAAAAAAAAAAAAAAAAAAAAAAAAAAAAAAAAAAAAAAAAAAAAAAAAAAAAAACTCACAGAGTACTAACAGAATTTTCCACATAGGGGAAAGATGTTAAATAAAATTATTTTAAGCACATAGAATTTGTGGAGTCCATGGTTAGGAAGTGGGATTAAAACCTAGAAAAAGCTATCCATAAGTGATCAGATTACTAAAACAATCAAAGACCTAAAAGAAGGTCTAAAGAAGGAAATAAGAGAATAAACACAGCACATGAAAAACTTCTTTAAAAAAGAAATGGATGCACTGAAAAGAGAAGGTTTAGACTTGAAATCCTCAGTTAACCAAATCAAAGATTCAATGGAAGAATTTAATAGCAGATTAATTTCTATAGAAACCAGAACCTCAGCCTTGAAGAAAGGACTTGCAACAATGTGGACAGGCTGCGTAAACTTGAGCACATGGACGACAAAGAAGAAGAAAGAAACCTCACAGAGCATAAACAGAAGTTCAAAATGTCTGGGATGAAATCAGAAGAAACAATATGAGACTAATTGGGATATAAGATGAAA
>PVKS010053903.1:0-10248 GCA_004027875.1 Aplodontia rufa
CCAATGCCCGTTTTGCCGTGTGTCTAATTCTTCAGATATCTGTGTCTCTCTTGGAAAATTGCTGATGCAGTGGATTTTTCCCAGTCAGATTCAGAGCCCCAGCGAATGCTGTCACGCTTCAGGTCGCCATCTTCGAGCTCTCCATGAAAGGTTTTTAAGCACATTATTTATAGTATATTTTTTAATTTCCAAAAGTATGTTGATTTTCAGTTTTTCCTTCTTGAATTTGAGCTTAATCACACTTTAGTCCTGGACATTTTTAATGTGGTTTCAATCTTTTGAAGATCACTGAGGGTTTTTTTGGCCCCATTTATGATCATTTTTTTGCAAATGTTTTATGCAAGTTGAAAAGAATGTGTATTCTGTAGCTTTGAGTATATGTCTAGTAAGTCAGATTTGTTAATCATGTTCAGATCTTACAACAGTAATGATTTTTTCCCTTTGCTTAATCTTTCAGCTAATTGAAAGGTTGTTATTATGCCCTAACGTGATTGTGGATTTGTCTATTTCTCCTTACTGTTCTGTTACGCATAGGTTTGCATGTATTTAAGGATTTGTTATCAGGTACATACACATTTAAAATTTTTTGTCTCCCTAGAGAATTAGATATTTTAGCTTTGTGAAAATTTCACCATTAATTTTCAAATTTTGTCTGCTTTGTCTGATGTTATATGGCCTGAAGTTGTATCGCCTGTTTATGTTGTATCCCTTTATTTTAAACCTTTTAATCCTGTTTCACTTAGCCATTGATGCAGGACAAGCCATTCCAAAACATAGCACCCTAAACTGACTCTATGATCATACCCCACTGTTCTGTGGGTTGCTTTGCTCAGCTTAGTAGCTTTCACCTTAGGAAGGGAGTGTTGCTCATCGGGTTGCTGTCACATGGTAACATGATGGAATCACATGGAAGCTTGATTGGACTGGACATCCACAGTATTTTTCCCCTTACTTGTTTGGCATGTCAGCTGGAAAGGCTGGAGTTCCTAAGACATGATCAGTCATCTCTGTATTTCCACCAGGTCTATCCACATGGCTAGCTTGGGCTTCCTCACAGTGTGACAGGCTCCGAGTGCCTGGATGTTTTTCTTGGTAGCTGGCTTCCCCCAGAATGCATTTTCCAAGATAATCTGGCAAAATCTGTAGATTTCTTATAATCTGACTATGAATGTCACATTGTATAATTTCCCCATATTCCATTGGCCCAAAACGAATTAGAGGACTGTCTCATAGTCCGTGTGTATGGGGGGGAACTACACAGGAGTCTTGAATACTGGGATCATGATTTATTAGAAAGATATTTTGAAAAGTGGTTATTGCAATTTGCTCTCTGAACTGCAGTGGCTCCTGTCACACCCACACGCAAAATATGCTCATTCTTCCCCTGAGATGCTCAAAGTCTCATTCCGTTGTGGCATCTGGTTAAGGCTTAAAACCCAAACTTTTATCATTTGAATTACATTCAGGTACAGATGAAGCTCTCTGGCTATATTACTTAGTTATAATTCTTTCAATTTGCGTTTCTGAAAGCATGGTTGTTTTGCAGTATCTGGACTTCTTCCATGATGACTATCTTTCCCCGGACTTATTTTCCAAGAAATTAAGTGAATGATACAAGTCTTTTTTTTTTTTTTTTTTGGTCTAGCTTTGGAAGTCACAAAGCATCACTTATACTACATTTTATTGATCCAAAGAAAGTAACATATCCATCCCAGATTCAAAAGAGGTGAAGGACTACAAAAGGGCATGAATACCGGGGAGTGGAGTGGGCTCACTGGAAGATATTTTGGTTACTACCTACCACATAAACTTATATTTTAGATCATTAGCATTTAATCTAATTATAGGCATATATAGGGTTTTATTATTGCATCTAATTTTTTATTTCATTTTCCTGTATTCCTTTTTATTTCTTTGTTTCTTCTTTTGCATTGAATAGCTTTTATTACTCTAGTTCTTACTCTCTGTTAGATGGTGGCATTTCACTATTTCTGAGAAGTTATTAGTGGGTCTATTGCATTTGAATTATTGAAGGATATTTTTCTGGTCATGGAATTTTGGCTGCTTTTATTTCTTTCAATGCTTTGAAGATGTAAGCCTGTTGCTTTCTGATATCTGTTATGTCTGCTAGGAAGTTAGGTGTCTGTTAAATTGTTGGTCCTTTGATGGTGAGCTTACTCTTTTAAGATTTTTAAAAAATCTTCATTAATTTTATGGTAGTGTGCCTAGGTATAGGCTTTTAAAATATTTAAATGCTGGGAATTCATAAGCATTTTAAATTTATGGCTTCATATTTTGAATGTTCTGGAAAATTGACAAGTTTCTTTACCGATTGCTTCTGCCTCATTGGCTAGGTCTAAGCATTCCGTATGACTGAGTCATACTTCTTGAACTTAAGTCTTCCTCTAGGACTAGAAAATTTTTTTAATTAGTATTTAAATAAGTATTTAGAGAAAATTTAAAAAATTAGTATTTAGAGAATGGTCCTACTCTTTTTAGTGGCTACATAGTTTAGCTACTCAATTTTACTAAAACTTATTTTATTTTATTACTTTTTTTTTTTTTTTTTTTTTTTGCTGGGAAAAGCTTATTTTCATTTGGTCCAAGGCATGGGAGGGGCTCCACGGTTGTTAAAAAGCTGCTTAGGGGTTGGAGGGTGAGGCTTGGGCCAAAGCCCTGATGTCAGGAGATGCAAAGGAGCCCATTAAAGGCCACTGGTCTCCAGGGCCTCCTAGTCACGCTTGAGGGTGTCTTTGGGAAAGACACTCGCCCAGGCCAGCCGGTGGGGGTTAGTCAGGTGATCCCATCTTCTTGGTGAGCTTCACTTCTTCATGAGGAAGTCACAGAGATGTGGGTCTGTAGGGGCAGAGCCCAAGGCATGAAGATCCAAAATGACCTGGTTCAGGTTCTTCTCCAGGGCCAAGGCAGCTTCCATGGCATCCACAGTGTTGCCCCACTGGTCTTGGGAAGGTTTCTGCAGGTCCTGGAAGAGAGCGTGGCCACCATGCTGTTGCATCTTCTGGAGATGCTGGGAGGCCTCTGACAACTCGCAGAAGAAGTGGCCCGCGCCCTCCAGAGCCACATCCTTGAGGTCCAAATAGTAACCCAAAGAGAGGGTAGGTGTAGGAGGCATGCAGATCCAAACTGACCAGGTGGTTGAGGCAGCCTCCACCTCGGTGGAATAATTCTGACCAATCTGGGAGGTCATGGTTGGTGGGCTGTAAGGAGCTAACCACAGAAACCAGGAATCAGGAGATGGGCCTGGAGGTTGCAAACAGAGGCCAGATTAGAAGGCAGCTGGAAGCTGAAAGAAAGAAAGTCCCCAGGTCTGTTCCGTCCAAACACTGTTGAAGCAAGAGACAGATCCCTGGGACCTCTGGGCGTTATGGTCATTAAAATTTATTTAAGTAAGTGGGGGATAAGGAGGGATTGAACCCCGGGGCACTTAACCACATAGTCACATCCCCAGTCTTTTATTTGAGACAGAGTCTTGCTAAGTTGTGAAAGTTGGTCTTGAACTTGCAATCCTCCAGTCTCAGCCTCCCAAATTGCTGGGATTACAGACCTGCACCACCGTGCCTAGTTTAAATAGCATTTTATTAACAAAAATTTATGTAAGCAATATCAGACCTTTATTTCTTTGGATTGATTTCCCCTTTGCCTTTCCCCATTTTCACTTTTCCTTGGTAACTCATGCCCACATTTTATGACTAATGTTAAACACGGAGCCCTAAAAACCCCCCCTCAAAAGTTCACTCTCTTCCTGGTTGCTTTTCCAAGCCCCTCTTTTGACAGTGATTACAATTGTTTGTGATCTTTTGTTTGCATGTCTATATAATTTTCTTCACAGTGTGAACATTTTATGATCAAGGGTCAGGCCTGAGTTATTTTTATCTGCCAGTTATCCGGTGAGACCTGAAACCAGTAAACACTCAATAAAGGAGGAATAAATAAGTACATCTCCCCTTCAGAAATCTTTGCCTTCTGATCCTTCATGTCCTGCACATTAATTATGTCAATTACCTTAAGTATTCCATTCCTGATTGCTGAAACTACTCACAGGACTCACTCATTTATTCTCATGGAAAGATTTTATTAGAAGCAGAGTATACAGGGCAACGTCAGGAAAATGATGTACATCCAAGGTATTTGGAAATCTCATCTACAGGTTTCTTTGTCCTTCCGTGGCTGGGTCAAAGCAAGACAAAGCATGTCTCTAGGTCTCAAACTACCACCATGGTGTATGGAAAGTATCCTATTAACACGCGTCCCAAAGGCTGCTCCTGTCCCAGGTCACTTCTACTGAGCTGCTCATGTAAGCACATGAGAGCTTTGTGATCAGACTTTACTGCCAAACCTGCCTACTGCACTAAAACCACACAGCTGGCCCACAGTAGCTGGCTCTAGATCCATGAATTCATCCAACAGCAGATAGAAAATATTAGGAAAAATTGCATCTCTACTGAATATGCATAGACTTTCCCCTTGTTATTCTTTTTTTTTTTAAAGAGCGAGGGACAGTGAGAGAGAGCGAGAGAGAGAGTGAGAGAGAAAGAATCAATTTTATTAGTTTTTTCATGTGGCTTTTGTTGCTCTGACACTTAGTGTACATGGACATGGTGCTGGGGTTTGACCCAGCAGGTAAGTAAATTGCTGAGCCACTGCTCCAGACCCTCTTTTTTTTTAATTAAGAAATTTAGTTGTTGTACAATCAAAAATGCTTCCAGCAAAACAATGTGATATGTATATATTCTTAAAATTAGATTTACTCCCTAGAGCCCACCCTAATTTCCCACCCTTACCCCTCCCCCTCCTTCCCAATGCCCTAGGTTGTGTGTCACTACACCTTTGCTGGGTTTATTGACCACCTTTCACACTGGCCCATGTCTAGCTCCAGCTATATGGGATTTAATTTTTCTTTTTAGCTATTTCTTCTCCTCGATCTCCCACACTCTTGACATCTGGAAGTGCCTGTTTCTGATCCTTTGACTGCATATTAGGGGATTTGGTTTCTCCACATGGCCACACACTTCCAGCAGCTGTCTGGAAGTGATACCTCTTAGGTACAGACCCAGCCTATAGACACAGGAGTAGACATAGCCCTGTTACATCATGATGCACTCTATCACATCAAGACACACCCTATCACATCGTGACGCACCCTACCACATCACGGCCCACCCCATCGCATCGCGACACAATCCAGCACAACCCATCATATCGCGACATACTTCGCCACGCCCCCATCGTATCGCGACACGCTCAGATGAGTCCTCATCATATATCGTGACACGCTGGTCACAGACTTTTAATATCGCGATATGTTTCAGGTGTGTCGTGGCACATTTTTATGCCTATTCTCGTATCGACACATAGCCTATCATGTCGATGGCATATCCCGATCACATCGCGACACATCAACATCGCGGTATGCAAAAACATATTGCGACATGCAAAACAAGAACGACGCATTATCTTGCAACATGCAAAACTGCATCGCGACACCTGTTTTTGAATCACGCCATAATTTATAGTGTCGCGACACAGTGTGTCATATCATGACAGTCTTTATCCTGCACATTAACACATCTATTATATCGCGACAAACAAAACCCGCATCGCAAAAAACACCCTATCACATCACACATTCCGTCATATCGCAACACGCCCCATTATATCGTGACAGATCACGGCATGCCATGGCGCGCTCGCGTGTGCGAGCACATGGCCTTTGTATCGCGACATGGGTTTGCGAGTCGCGACACACAACCTCGTATCCTGACGGATTTTATCATGCCACGACACACTGTCTCGTATCGCACTGTGATATTTTTCATATCATGCTGTGCTTATCACATCGCGACAAATACTATATCATATCGCGACATGCTCTGTCATATTGCGGCATGTTCTATCTGTGCTTCCCCCCTGCGCTCTTCGCATCACAGTCCCTCTTGTCAGGAGGAAGGGGTTCTCTTTCTCAGGGTGTTATGTGTCTGGCCAGTGCTGCATTTGCCATCCAGCTACTACACTGATGCTTTGAGGCTTTGGCATTGTGTGTCTGTGGGTCTTGATTGGGAAAGAGAAAAAGAAAAGACATACATAAGGAAGAAAGGAGAAAGGAAAGGTGGAAGGGGGTTTAGGGCTTCTCTCCTGTTCTATTCTGCACAAGGCCCCATTTCTTACGTTTAGACCAGAAAGGGAGGACGTCTCTTGAAGATCTTGCTTTCTGTGCTGGCTCCGCAGCTCTGATATTTGGGTTGATTTTTAGTCCAGGCTTGGAAATAAGGAAAGAAAAAACAAAAAAAAACAACAAGAAGAAATGTATAAGATTTCTCGTGATTATGGTTCTCCTTCCTCAGTCTGTGGGTTTTGTTTACTTTTCAGTCTTCAGATAGCTTCTGTATGCATTTTGTCTATGTTTTAGTTATATTCAGTATAGGGTTGCCAGGAAAAAGCAAGACACATACAATTTTTAGTATAGCTTTATCTTAAATATTGCACAGGACATATTTACACTAAAAATATTCATTATTTACCTAAAAATAAAATTTTACTGGGAATCTTGTATTTCTGTTGGATACATCTAGAATCCTAATTTAGTGGAAAGCAGGGTAGCATACACTTACTCCACCTTACCCTGAACAGAAACTTCCCCTCATTATTTTAACAGCTGCCTACCGTTTCCTTTTATGTAGGAACATACACCTTACTACTGATAGATATATAAGCACTTTTCAGTTTTCTCCTCTTTTAAATAATGCCACATTGACATTCAAGTATATTTATTTTTGCACTCTTTCAGTTTCAGTTTCTTTATGCAAATAGGGACAGGCAACTGCCTATCTCCGAGGGCTGTTGTGAGAATCAAATGGTATGAAGTGTGTGAGCTGCTAAAGGCCATGGAAAGTATTTCTCAGCACTTGCCTGTTAGTTGCAATGGACTTATGAGCGTACATATTTAGCTCCCCTACCAGATTAAAAAAAATGCCTTGACTAGATAGATTTTATATTATACAGGTTGTAATCAGTTCTATCACACTACTTTGTTTATAGATAACTGTAAATAAATAGTAGTTGAATAAGAGAATTAAACGTGTTTGCCTTCCTCTTCTAACATTTCCTTCTCTCTTATATAGTTCATTAATTATGTTTATCTTAGATCCCTTACCAAATAAGCTATTTTCTGTTAAAGCAATTTCTTTTTCTTTTTTTTTTTTTTAAAGAGAGAAGGACAGTGAGAGAAAGAGAGAGAGAATCAATCTTTATTATGTTTTTCACATGGCTTTCGTTGCTCTGACACCTAGTTGTGTACGTGGTGCTGGGGTTTGAACCCGGGTCCTCGTGCTTGCCAGGCAAGCGCCGAAACTGCTGAGCCACGGCTCCAGCCCCAGTAATTAATGATTTTTAAACAGGCAAATCTTTTTATCTCCACTGAAAATCTTGTATCATTATGCACCTTTGCATATAATAGAAAGTGAAAAATACCAACTTCCTTATGCAAAGGAAGTTTTAACATATGGTTTCGGAGGGTTCTCACTTTTAAATTGAATTTAATTATAATGATTAGCCTGGGCAACAGTTATCCCAACTGAATGGGAAGAGGATAACACTTTTCATTAAAATGCAGAATCAACTGGGCAACTGAAAGCAGCCTTGGATGGGGACAGACCCAATTATGTTAGATTTAAGAGTGGCCAAATCTGAGAAGATGAAGCAAATACGTACTCTCACTTCTTAGATTTCTTACCAATGTCTTTAAAAATATTTTAAAACAAATAAACCAACAAGCAGCAGCAACAGCAGCAGGGATTTGCGGGTCAGGGAGGGGGTAACCTGTTCCACTACGTTTAGCAGTTGAGTGAGCCACTGATGGCAAACTGATTCAAATTAAAAACATGGGAGTTTCAAGACTAACTTCTGATTTTCCCTTCATCCTTGTTTTTTATTTTTGTTGTTGTTGTTGTTTCTCAGATCCATTCCATCTCCTAAGGCAACAGCCCTACTCCCTCTGTTTATAAACAAAACATCATTGGATCTACAAAGAGCAGGTGAATGTGGATAAGGCAGCCTTCCTTGGAGTGCTCACTGACCCATATTGGCTGGAAGCCCTTGTTTCCCCTGAAATGTAGGCTAAATAACTTCCAGGTTATTGTTCTCTGGTTACTGAGCAACTATGAATTTTGCCAGTCGCTCCTGCCACTCCATTAGTCTCTTTGCATAGCATCCAGTGATCCAGCTATCTGGTCCCTCTGCTCCTCAGTCGTCCTTCCCATTTGCCTGGCCCGTCACTCTCATCTGCCCGGCTCTCCTGCCTGGTCTCAGCCCTTTCTTCTCACGCTCCCACTGCTTCATCTGCTTCTGTCTCTCCACAGCTTTCTCTTTCCCTGATTGCCCCTCTTCTTGAGAATGGAATTGTGCCTGAACCTTGGCAAAGGGAACAAACACTCTGAAAGTTGTTAATGATTCTGATGGAGGCAGCTGCTTCCTCTGAGATGGGAGTGAATATGAAGGAGGTGAATGATACTTGTGAGAGAAACAATTAGAAAGGAAGAGTTCAAATAGAAAATCTACCTTTCTTGGCATCCTCCCGAATGACTACATTATTTTTTTGATCTCTCTTATTCACCAAAAATGAAGCTAAGAGATTTATGAATAGGTATGTGCTAAAACCACCTCTGAAGTGGAAAATTTCAATGTGCTGATAGTTTTTCTTATGGCTTGGTCCACAGCTGGTGGAGCTGTAGGGAGGTGGTAGAACTTTAGGAGGCCTAGCTGGAAGGTCACTGGGGATGGGTCCATGAAAGACATATAATGTCCCCATCCCGCTTCTTTCCCAGCCACAGTGAAGTGAGCAGCTTTGCTCTGCGGGTGCCCTTCCACAATAATGTGCTGCCTCACCTCCGGCCCTTAGTAATAGAGCCCACCAACCATGGACTAAAACCTCTGAAACCATGAGCCAAAATTAACCTTTTCTCCTTAAATTTTCTCTAACCAATTTAGATTTTTTTTTTTTGAAAGAGAGAGGAAGAGAGAGAGTCTTTCCCCCCTCCAATCTGTGTTTTTTGTTTGTTTGTTTTGTATTTATTTGTGTATGCAGTGTTGGGAATGGGAACCTGCCAGGCAAGTGCTTTCTGCCACCAACACCTCTCCAGCCCTATCAACTTAGATTTTCTCAGATATTTTGTTACAGTGCCAGAGAGCTGACTAACACAGTCTTGATTTCCACCTCTAATGAAAATTATAAATTAATCCAAACAACAAATCTATTTATAGCATTTTTTTAAAGAGAGAGGGACAGTGAGAGAGAGAAAGAGAGAGAGAGAGAGAGAATCAATTTTATTTAGTTTTTCATGTGGGCTTTGTTGCTCTGACACTTCGTTGTGTATGTGGTGCTGGGGTTTGAACCTGCATCCACACCCATTCCAGGCAAGAGACATAACCCCTGAGTCACTGCTCCAGCACCCCACCCTCTGCGTTTTGCATTTTGTTAATTAGGTAGTCCCTGATCACCCTTTCAATTCCTTTATTCCCTCTCTTTCTCAAAAATTTGCAGATTGTGCTGATCAGAGTCCCAATAGGAAGAGAAGACAAACTTAAATTAGAAAAAACTGGAAGATTTTTAATAACGAGACTATACTATTTACAAAGGTGTGGAAAGGTGTAGGGGAGGGGGAACCATAATGGATGGCAAGAGGAGCCACAGCCTCCCTTGCCAGCCCCAGGCCTGAGGTGGCAAGAGGATGGAGGAGTTTCTGAACTTTCAAGAAGACAATTGTGTGCAAAGGATGTCTTTTGTGGGCATTGTGGTCTTATCTTGAGGGATGCAGCCTGCTCCTCAGTCTGCCACTGGGTCTTCCACTGGCTGAGCCCAGTGCAAAGCTGGAGGTCACGGGAGCCCATGGTGCAGTTCATACACGTCAGTCTCTAGGGCAGGGTTTATTGGAGAGATGTGGAGAGCAGAGCTTGAGGGGTCTATAGAAGAGATGTGACATGCTAGCCTGCCTCATGAGGGGTAGGCAGGCTCAAAATGTGCAGAACAGTGCACGCTGCTTGAGGGAGATGCCCTTGGAGTCTGTTTGCCTTTGAGCACAACGTCACTTCTGTATTTCCTCAATTTCTACGCTGCTGCCCAGCCCTACAAAGATTCCAGGCTCTATCTCCCTGCAGTAAGCTAATTCTTCTAATTCTAATTCTTCTTCCTTTTCTTCTTCTTCTCTTTCTTTCTTTCTTTCCTTCCTTTCTTTT
>PVKS010053904.1:0-10242 GCA_004027875.1 Aplodontia rufa
CTGGTCCTCTTAACAAACTGAAAGGATTATTGTATTGGGTGTTAACTGTAGGAAGGTGTGGCTTAGCTGGAGGAAGTAGGTGCCAGGGCACAGGGGTAAGAGAGGGCATTTTGTCCCTTGCTCCTCCTTCTCTCTCCATCCTTGCTGCCCTGAGGTGATCTACAGCACTCCTCAAAAGAAGGTGTGAAATAGGACCTCTAACAAATGTGGTCCTAGGTCACAGAAAAAGAGTGGATGCCTTTGTTAAACACAGGGTTCAGAGAAAAGGGTCAAAGGGACTTCATTCCCACCAACATGGACCTAGTTTGCCTGAAGCTCCTGTCAAAGAGGAAGGTACAGTACAAGCTTCAGAGTCATGCTGGACAGTTCTGTGGCCCATTCATTCCAATGGCTCTCGAAGGAGATTATGCAGGAAAATGTGACCAGAGCTAACGAGGGTCAGTTGAATGTGCTGATGACTCAGGATTGCTACAGTCATGTCAAGCAGAATGCATCCAGATACCACTTGGGATCGTGTAGTAGGAGTGCCTAAGGAAAGCAAAGGCAAGCATCCCCAGAGTAACCCTGGCAAAGGGGAGAGCAATTTGGTGGAAGAAGTGGGAAAAGTCAGGAGGAGGTCCAAAGCAAAGCGTGGCCAGGGAATGGACAGTGGGGTTTCCCTTTGCAGTGGGAGTGTTGAAGTTTGGAACTGGACCCCAAACTCTAACCTGTCTCTGGAACTAATTTTCCAAACCATCCCTCTTCTTTTGGGAATGTCTGGGCTAAATGCTACCTACCTGCCAGCCCCCATCCTTGCTGGTCATGTCCTTTCCCACTATTTTTGAATGTCCTTCTTAAGGGATCTTAGAGTTTTTCATAAGACCGCATCTGCTTCTCTATTTCTGTTAAGGCTACTATCCCTGTTTCCTCTCTAGGCAGGGACACACATTGGGGCACTTTTCCATTAGGGCACCCCTGTCACCTCAGTATGCTCTGCATAGCCTAACTGCCATGGTGCTTATTAAATGGTTTATGAGTGAACATGTATGAATGAAGAGCCCTAAGAGAGACATTCAGAAATATATCTGTTGATCAAAGATTGAACAGTCCTGGAGGATGGTTTAATACCAGAAGTGGTGTCCAAATTGAACAAGGCTTGTGATTCTATCACTAACAATACTATGAAAAAAATTATGAAGACGTGTTATGTGGCTGTCCTTATGGGTATAAACAACCTCAGAGAAAATCAGCATTGGATAAACTCTGTTTCATTGAATGTCAGTGTGCCCTCCAAAATTACCACCATGAAGTTCTAATTTTCACCAAAGCAAAGCTTTGGGGGAAGAAAATCAGCATCCTCTGAGATAAGAGCCCTGAATAAAGTAGATACAGAAGGTTCACACCTCAACATTGGAAGGTTATGTACATTAAAATGAAGTCCACATCACACTGAATGGGGAAGAGAAAGGCATGATTTCTAATATCAGGGAAAAGTCAAGGGTCGCCACTATCAAATACTTAATAGTTTAGCCAGAGAAATCAACAAGAGAAAGAAAGAAAGTGATGCAAATAGGAATGATCTCTGCTTGAAGGTGACATGATTCTATGCCTAAGAGTCCCTACAGATCCAATCAAGAGGCAAATTCAGGATAGTTGCAGGATGTAAAATCAACATGCACTAGTAGCCTGAAAAGAATATTAGAAAGCATTACCATTCATAGTTGCCTTAAAGTACTAGACAATACCAAGTTTCTGAGATCAGAGGCTTCTGCAAAGAAAATGAGAACCATGAAGAGACAAAGAAGTCACTACAAGGTGGGACACATGCCATGTTCATGTGTTGGGGGAATTAGTGCAGTTAAATGGGCATACCACTGAAAGCAATCTACTGATTCAACAAAATCCCCATCAAAATACCAAAGACATTCTTCACACAACCAGATAAAACAGTGCTAATATTCATATGGAAGCACAAAAGACCCCATATAGCCAAAGCATTCCTGAGCAAAAAGAGCAAAGCTGGAGGACACAGTATTTGGTTTCAAAATATACTGCAGAGTCATTGTAACAAAACCAGACTGGCAATGGGGTTAAAACAGATGTGCTCTCCAGTGGAACAGAGGACTCTGAAATAATCTCCCACATGCATAGGCACCCAAGTCTCCACAATTCAGCCAAGAGCATGTGTTGCAGGAAAGACTATCACTTCATTGAATGGTGCTGGGAAAGGTAGATATCCACCAGAGGTCAAACCTAGATTCCCCTCTGTCACACTGTATGAACATCAATTCAAAATGGATCAAAGATCTAATTGCAAGACCTGAAATCTGGAAATGACTAGGGAAGACATGGGGAAGCAATTCAAGGCTTTGACATAGGCAACAATATCCTGAGCAGGGCTCCAACAGCTCAGGAAGTAAGAGCCAGACTGACACATGGGATCACATCCAAATGAAAATCTACTCAGCAGAGGGGCATTCACAGAGTGAGGAGACAAACTGGAGAATGAGGGAAGATCTTTGCCTCTGACAGCTCCTCTCTGACAGGATAATATCCAGAAAACATAAAGAACTCAAAATCTTAATATGAAAAGAACAAGTAATCCCATCAACAATCAGGCAAGCAATACGAACAGACTCATATCAGAAGAGTACACATGACCCATAAATATATGAAAAACACTGAAGACCTCTAGCCCCTGGGGAAATGTGGGTCAACACTCACCCAACTCAGAAGGGTTACCACCAACAAAACAGAACTCACATTAGCAGGGACGTGGCAAAGGAACCATGCTCACTGGTGGTGGGCCTATCAATTAGCACAGCCTCTATTTAAAGTGGTATGGAACTTATCCACAAACTCATCATAGAGCTCCCCTATAGACTGGCCACTCTGTCCCTGGCTGTGGATTGAAGGAACGAGTCAGTGTACAAAAGCACCTGTGCACCCTCATGCTTACTACAGCACTGTTCTCCCCACTTGAGCTGTGGAACCAGCCCATGTGCCCATCAAAAAAGCAATGTATACAGAAAATATGATATGTTCACACAACTGAGTATTATTCAGCCAAGAACAAGATCATGTCATTTGCAAGAAAGTGGGTGGGACAGGAGTTCACCATGTTAACAGAATAAACTAGATGCAAAGAGAAGAATCACACATTTTCTCTCATGTGTTAGCAACAATGCAGTGACACAGGCCCTAGAGACTATAGGGTAGAGGACAGTGAGGGGTCAGTAGGGATGGTAGGGGTAGTCAAGCACAGGATGTGTTGTGTGGCATCATCCTACAATTTAATGCCCATCAATAACAAGGAAAACGAGATTTCAAGATGGTTTCACTCCAAGACCAGATGAAGAAAGTCCAGGAAATCTCCATTGCTGTGACGTGCATTTAGGGGGAAATCATCACCACAGCATAGCACTAGTTAGGGAAGATTTTGGAGGAGAGATTTGGGTGCAGCAAGTGGAAAAGAGGGGTTTTAATCTGTACCAGCCAGGTCATAGCAACTGTGACTACCATTGCTCCCAATTGGCAAGGGAGGGGGAAAGGAGGTGAACGATAATGTGTGATCTGATCTGCTGCAGAGAAGCTGAGTTCTCTAAGAAACTGTGCATTGGGCCTAACTAGAGACACCTCTAATACACCTCTTCTGAGTAAGGGGAAATCAGTGTCTCTCAGCTGCCTGAAAGTACAAGAATCAGGAGTCAATTTGAACAGACTGCCTGGTATTTGCAAGTGTGAGGCCAGATGTGAAGAGGGGCCAGGACAGCAGGTGGCAGCAGTTCTCCATTGAGACACATCCTGTCATGGACTGGAAGGACTTGTCAAGAAGCTCCTAAGGCATTCATGGAGACCTTCTAGGTGGGATTTCACCATCACCTGGAGCCCGGGGATGCCACCCAGATTTACCAGAGGATATTGCCAGCCTCTCTGTCAGTGAGCGAAGGACACTGAACCATGCAAAAGGCTTCCAGCAATAAAGGCAAAGTGGAAGGGTGCCCTTTGAACTCACTGCCCAAGGCACCAGGAGTTTAAAAGGAGACCTGGCTGGGGAATTACTCCACTTTCAAGTAGAAATGGTAAATAACTCCAAAGTGCTTCACTTGGCCACCATCACAGAGTGTCCTACTGGAATCTACTGGTTAGTCAGAAGCACAGAGCCTCCCCAATAAGCTGAGAGCAACCCTGAGTGAAAAATGTCAGGTGCTGAGCATCCCCATGAGGAGCAGGATGACAGCATGCTGGCACACTCAGAGCCCAGTGTTGGTGCTGGATGGTGGGGAGCTGACTCTTCTGTCTGAAAACCCAGGGAACCCCCTCTGCAGGAAGCAGGTGGAGCTGTGATCTGCTACGGTTGCCAGGGGAGGGGAGCAACTCTCCTGCTCAGTGCTCTTGCAATCGAAGTACTTGTGCTCTTTTGACAGAAGCTGAAGGCCCAGAGCAGTGGTGCACATCTGCAATCCCAGAGATGTGGGAGGCTGAGGAAGAAGGATTGCAAGTCAATGATAGTGGAGGCGAACTGCAGTACAGAAAGGGCTGGGGTGCAAGAGTGGAAGGGCACACTGTGCTCAGTCCCAAGTGTCACTACGAAAAAAAGAAAAGAGAAAGAAGGAAGAGGTGCAGGAGGAGTAGGAGATGGAGAAGGAGAAGCAGGAGAGACAAATTACTTTAAGAGTAAAGTAGGCAGATCTCAGTCTTTCTAAAGAATGACTAGAATTTTTGATAAGTGTTCAGTTCATCCCAGAACACAGAACTGGAGTGGGCCAGTCTCCACACTTTCAAGAACATGCTAATTTAGTTGCTCTCTGGTTTCAAAGTGAATAGAGTGCCAGAGAGCCTGCAGGCCTGTGGAAGAGCATAGCAGGACTCCTGGGGGCTGGGCCTGTCTGCTTTTGGCCTTGACCATTAGCTTCAGCTGCAGGGAGTGGTCCTAAGTGAGCAAGTTTAAAGACCCATTGATCCCCTTCTCAGTCTCAGCCCTGTTGCATACTCTGGGTGCCTCACAATGCTCCAACAATGGGCTTGTCTTTTAGCTCAGTGGCAGATCATCTGCCCTGCCAATGCAAGGCCCTGGGTACCGTTCCCAGCACCAAAACAACTTAAAAAAAAAAAAAAAAAAAAAAAAAAAAAACCAGCCTTGATTCCACCATAATCCTTATGCCCCAAAACCCTCAGTGGGTTCTGAATCGACTTCTGCCTAACTGATGGTTTGGAGGTGAAGGGTTCCATCATAAGCTCATGTAAGACAATGCAAAAAGTTCAGAGGTGAAGTGATTGGGTTCCTGGAGTCTTAATGTAACCAGGTCATTCATCCACTGATAAAGATTAACTGGGTGATAAATGTAGGCCAGTGGGGTGTGGCTGGAGGAGGCAAATCACTGCTGACGTTCCTTTGGGTTTATATTTTATCCCTAGTGAGTGGAGCTCTCTCTGCTTCCTAGTTGCTGCGTCCTGAGCAGCATTTCTCCTCCACGCCCTTCTGTCATGAAGTTCTGCCTCTCTTTGATTCAGAGCAGTGGAGTCAGTCCCCTGTGGACTGAGATCTCTGAAACCAGGAGTCCCAAATAAATTCTCCCTCCTGTAAATTATTCTTGTCAGGGGATTTGGTCACAGCACCAGGACCAGGTTGGACTCCTCTGAAGATGGTGCAAAATTTGCATTTCATTGGGGGCTACAACTCAAAAAGGTGTTCCGGAATTGACCCAGCTCAGCCCACTCTATCCAAATAGGAATCATGATAGGGAACAAAACCATCTTAAAGAGACTTTCATGGGGCCTATGCTGCAGCAGAAAGTTGGCAGTCCAGGGACAGAATTCACAGACTGTCCCCACGAGCATGAGAGGAGTTGAGCTTACATACATCAAAGGGTGGTTCCATGCACATACTCAGTCAGTCACCTGCCTGCTCAGCACATTTTGCATTTTCGTGCAGTCTGTACAGGCTTACTGGGTTTGCGTGTCCTGGTTCTCATGTATGGGAGGGGAGTTCCTGGAACAAAGAAGTGGGAACATGAGAAGCACCATCCCTGTGGGTTGGAATATCTGGTTACTTGTAGCCTAGCAAATTTCACTGGTGACCATGATTGTTGTAGTGGTCGAGCAGAGTCTTCTAGGTAACCAAGACACCTTCAGGGACAGAATCATCCTATATTAGAAGCAGTGAGAGAGGGTTCCATAGAGATCTTAGACTCAGATTTTGCAAAGTTGTGGGGAAATGTGTCACCAGAGATGTAGGAATGCCAGTGGGGGCCACATCCCAGCAACACCAATGTTCCCCAGGAATGACATCAGCTGGCCCAGATTCCTGGTCAAACTTGCTTGGCTACCTGGCTATGGAACAGGGTTGTACGTGTTTGTCAGTCTAGCATTTGGATCAACCATTGTAACTGACAGCCAAGTGGTTGGGAGCTTGTTATGGCTGTGGCAACCATAGCCATCCATTCCTTTCTTCCCCATTTTTGAGGGGGGCTGGGTCTTGTTTCTGTATTGCAGGCATTCTGGCCTCAGCTCTGATTCTTTTTTTTCCTTTTTTAAATTTAATTTTGTTAAGAAATTGAGTTATTCACAATCATAAATGCATATAAAGTAACAACATGATATGCATATATTCTTTTTGGGGGGACAACATGAAAGCATTCTTTTTAAAATTTTTAAAAGTTTTTGAACAACCATACAAATTTTCAACAAAATAATATAAAATGTGTATAGGTTCTGGATATTAGATTTACCCCCAGGAGTGCCCCCTGCCCAATTACCCACCCGTATCCCTCCCTTCCCTTACCCAAAATATCTCTAAAAAGCATTAGGCTGTATAACATTACACCTTATCTGGATTTAACACATGACAATGTGTTAAATTTTGAATGGCCTGGGTCTAGTTCCAACCTCCACAGATAAGTGGAGACATTGGGCCCTTGGATCTCTGGGTTAAGCTGATATTACTAAGCATAATTTCTTCCATAGCCATCCATTTACCTTCAAAGGCAGCAATATCATTGTTTCTAACTGTTGTGTAAATGTACCACAGTTTTTGGATCCATTCATCCAGTGAGGGACATCTGGGTTGTTCCCATTGTCTAGCAATAGTAAATTGCCCAGCTCTGATTCTTAACCCTCCTTCTCCATTTCTTCCTCCTGGCGTCTAGCCTTGAAGGTTGCTGCAATGCATGGTCCCCCTGAGTTCATAGCAGGGTGGTGGTGGGAGTGAGGAAGTAGGCAGCAGGGGCGCTAATATGTGGCCACTATGAGAACATGTGTCTTAGCTGGTCCACAGCAGAAGTAGGAATATGCATTCCAAGGCCAAAATTGTGTCTTTTCCAGTTTTTCTTATTCTAAAATACACAGAGGCTACACACTCTCTGCATTTGGACATGGAGTGACTGAGAAATAGAGCAAAAATCAAACACCAAGCTATCAATTACAAAATGAAATATAGTTTATCCAACCAGTTTCTATTAGCCTTACCTCGTATACTACATCTCCAGAGTCTAGCCTCATATAGTTCATCTGCAGAGACTGTTCCCATTGATCTCAGGATGGCTCTGTGAAGTCTTCCCTTCCCACGACAAAGATCTTTGAATAGGATCCACATTAGGTGCTGCAATTTATATATGAGGTATCCCCCAGAAGTTCATGTGTGAGGAAATGCAAGAAAATTTAGAAGTGAAATGACTGAGCTATGAGAGTGTTATCTTAATGAGTGCTTTAATCCACTGGGGGCTATCTGAAGACATGTAGGGGTAGGCTAAAAGTCACAGGTACTGTGGCCATGCCTTTGAGTTTTGTATTTCATATCTGTGGCCTTATTTTCTCTGTTTCCTGGTGTCCATGTCCTGAGCAGCTTTCTTCCACCACTCCCTTGTCCCATCATGTTCTGCATGGCCTTGGGCTGAAAGCTATGAGGTCAGCTGATAAAGGACTGACCTCTAAAACTGCAAGCCACATGAACTTTCTCTGCTCTTCTTGTACTTGTGAGGTCTTTTGGTCATAGTGACAAAAAAGCTGCCAATGAAAATTGGTACTGAGAAGTGCGTTCCTTGCTGTGACTATCATGCCCATGTGGTTCCGTAGCTTCTGGATATTTTGGAATTGGAATATTAATTTTGAAAAGTTTGTAGATGAAGCTGGAAAAGTGTGAACATTGTAAATGGATTAAAATGTGTGTTTCTGGTGAGAGCTCAGAAGACCAGAATGCTGAGAGAATTATCAAAGGCAAAGACTGGGTTCATGAGGTTACAGAGCAAAAGGACAAATGTGTGACAAATTGGACTAGAAGCCATTCATGTTACATTCCAGCAAAGATGTCTGCATTTTGCTTATGTCTTGACACATTTTGTATTGCTGAATTTAAAGGTCATATATTAATTAATCTCGTGGAAGAAACTTCAAGGCATCAGAGCACTTTGTTAGTGATATATATATATATATATATATATATATATATATATATATATACACACACACACACACAGACAGTTGCTTATATCCAAATTTACTGTATGATGAGGAGCCAAGGGTGAGCTTGCAGTTTGGCCAGAAAAGTGAGAGTAAAACTGTGGCAAAGGAAGTGTAGTTGTTAGGGCATTACAACCACTAAAGAAATTATTTCATCCAGTCATAATACAACACATGGCTTGATGGCATCTCAGGAATTGGCAAGGGCACATCCAACTCAGGTTCAAGAATGTAAAAGTAAGAAATCCTTTGAGACAAGACCATGGGGGCACCACACTTGCTCAGTTTGCCTAGAAATTTGTTTCACCATATACAGCCATTCAGGCACACAAAGGCTGCAGGGACCTAGAGACTTTTCTACTGCTTGTGATGGTGGAAGACCTTGACATCAACCACATGGTGCTGGTTCTACATAAATGCAGGGTGAAGGAGTTGGGTGTTCATGGAGGCTTCCACAGGGTTTCAAAGGAAGAACTGGATATCAAAGTGTAAAAAGTTCAGAATCCCTGTTGGTAGACCCTGAGGGTGGATTATAAAGCTATGAAAAGGAAGCTGTAGCTACAGTGGAGAATCTTCTGATTAAGATATACCAGTAATTATGGAACATTTTTCAAGAAAAGCTGCTGACTGAGGTTAGAGCCTGCCTATGAGAGAATAACCCTGTGGGTTAGAACCAGCAAGCCAAAGGAGCAAGGCTGTGCAAGTGCTTTGGAGCCCAGCACACGCCCATGTGCCCTAGGTGATAGATTGTTGGACCATTTGGGTTTTAGTCTTGTTTTGGTCCCATATCTACTATGTGTCTATTTCTCCTTTTCAGAATGGAAATCTTTACTCTGTACACTGTATACTGGATGTATGCAATTTCCTTTTGAGCTTTACAAGAGCACACAACCAAAAGTTTGTTGTGAAACTCAGAGACGACTTCAGATTTGGAGGTTTAGGTAATGCTGGGGCTAATAAGAATATAGGAACTCACGGAGAAGCATTGAATGTATTTTGCATATTGAGATGGATACAGATGTTTGGGGATCATGGGTGGCATGTGATGGTTTGGATAGTAGGTGTATCACAAAAGCTTATGCATGATAATGCAGGAATGTTCTATGGTAAAATTATTTGATTATTAGGGCAGGAATCTAATCAGCAAATAAATCCATTGGATACATTAATAATTTGAAAAGATTACTATGTGGAAAGGAAAATTATTTCAGATTCATTCTACCATCCTTACCTTTTCCCATCCCTATTCCAGAACCCTTAATCCCATCTTCTACTCCACTGATCTAATTTCTATTCTGTTGGAATCCCCCACCACTAATACACACATTTTTTTCTTCTCTTCTTTCCTTATTTTGGTCTAGCTATTCCACGGCAGAGAAAAATTCAACCTTGGACTTTGTGATTCTGCTTGATTTCATTTAGGATGATGGTCTTCATTTTCAACCGTTTATTGATAATTGGCATGATTTTATTATTTTCATGGCTGAGTAATACACCATATTTTCCTTATCCATTCATCTGTTCATTGGCTCCGAGATTGATTCCGTAGGTTACTAATATCAATTCTTGTGCTAGAAATGTTGTGGCTCAATTATTATAGTATGCTTATTTTAGATCTTTTGAATATATACTGAGGAGTGAGATAGATGGATAACATGGTGGTTTAGTTACTAGTTTTTGAGGTACCTCCACACTGATTTCCAGAGTACCTGCACTCATTTGTAATCCCACCAAAAATGTATGAGTGTACCTTTCCCTATATTTGTCATGATAATAGTTCTGTAAGAGATAGCAATTTCTTAAAAG
>PVKS010053905.1:0-10246 GCA_004027875.1 Aplodontia rufa
TCATATAATGCACATATAAAATTAATCTGTTCACTTGATAGATGCTTATTGAATCTTTGCCCACATGAAGATATGGCAAAGAACAATGCAGCGCCTTAACAATGCCGCTTCTTTTATCAAGGAGTTGACATTTAAAAGGAAATAAAACATGGAGACAGTGATTGCTTGAGAGAAGTTATGTTTGAATTGCCACTGAGAGTTTTAGAGAAAGGGTGTACAAAGAAGGTCTGTAGAATTTAGAATTAGGAAACAGTTCAAAAAAGTCTCACTTGAACATGTAGAAAAACAAGCAGGTCCCAGACAAATGAATGAGTGGAAGCAGTTACCCCAATAAATTAAAAGTATGTGCAAGGCATGAAGGTGTAGAGAGCAGGCCCTGCTCAGGAAGAGCTGCTATTGGGTCCTGCTGCCTAATCAGTGTGAGAAGAAGACCGGACAAAGTCAGGAACATGTGATATTAAAAGGTGGTCAGAGGAAGATTCCTCAAAGGGGATATTCAGAGGAGTGGGAGGAAAAAGATACTGAGTGTGAAAGAAAGAGATGTTGAGGAGGGAGAAGTCAACAGCATCAAAAGCTGCTGAGATGATGTAATCAGCCTTGAAAAGAAAGGTGTCTTATGTGAAGAAGGATGGGAAAACATTAGAATAAATTTGTAATGGGATACAGTAATTTTGGAGACAGAATGTACTTTATTCAGTAGGAAGTAATGTAGGTCACAGCTAAAGGGAAGGAGAGGAGAGAGAAGGTGGAGGTTCACAAAAGCTGCTGTGAGCCTGGCATGGTGGCACATGCCTGTAATGCCAGAGACTGACTTGAAAGGCTAAGGCAGGAGGCCAGCCTCAACAATTTAGTGAGGCCCTAAGCAAATTAATGAACTCTGTCTCAAAAAATTTTAATAGGGCTTGGAATGTAGCTCAGTGGTGCAGTGCCCCTGAATTCAATCCCAAGTATCAAAACTATGAGTGTAAAAAAGAAAGACAGACACAAAAGACATTCTGTGTTTCTCCAAGAAACAGCTGAGATGAAAAATCATACATTTGGGGTGGTATGTATTTACTTTGTGGCATGGATGATTTCTAACATCAAATCAAAAGTCCAAATATAGGCACAAAGAAGGGTAAATATGTGCACTGGAAACTCTACCTGAGAAAGAAATTTCCCATTGTTTGGCATGTAGATGCACCAGAGCTATGTAGAATGACATGATGGAAATATTTTGAGAAGTTTTATAGTTGCCTTATCTAGAAGAAGTAGCTGTGTCCCCTTGTCCTCCTCTTAACACAACAGAGTCTTTGGGCCATGAGCTCAAAGCCCACAAATCTGGCTCAGCTTTATAGCATTTGGAATGGAATATGTTGTTTCTTTTATTCCTTATTTTTATTTCCTTGTTTTCTCTAGCATTAGAGTTGGTTTGTACACTGTAGTGATTAACTATATTCAGTGATGTCTGATACATTTGGCCCCATTTAGAAATGAGCTACTCTCTGAAACTGAATTTTCCAGATAACTGAATTTTATCCCATTTAAAACTAAAGAAACAAAGACCATTTTGATGATGTATTTCTGTTACTTGGTTTCTCTGAAGAGAGTAGTGGACCTTATTTATGGCAGGTTCTTGATGACTTTAGGCTGTGGCTATAAACATCAGTTAGTGTAGCATGCCTCCTGACTGCATAGAAGCTTTTGAATGTTTAGTTTTGGTTTTGATTTTGGGCTTTCACTGCTAATATTCCTGTCACTAAATTGTGCCGTAGAATTATGGATTATGTCTAATACTCCTCTATCCCTTGTAGCTTTCAGAACAATGCGAATAAGAAGGTCCATAAATACTTGGTTCATTTCTAAAGATAGCACAATTCTTTTAATGTTGGCCAAAATCATATTAGTATTTTTTTTGGCAGTCATCAGTCAGTGTTACTCAGTGGCAATTAAAACTCCTCCTCTTTCACGTGAATTGTTCTTTTGCCCTAGTTGGTGCTTGTGGAGCCCATTATCTGAATTTAAATAAGTATTTATACGTATCCCTAAGACTTCACAAGAGCTACTGCTATGTCACCTTTACCTCCAAAGGAAATTTCTTAGAAATGCTACCTAATTTTGATTTGACCCATTGCACAAATATGTCAGTCCTTTGGGGTCCAGATTCACACACCCAACATAATTACTAACTTCTTTAATTGTGTGTTGAACTGGGAAAGTCTTTTTTTCTCTAGCTTAATTGGAGATATTAATAAAGATTAAAATTAAAATGTTACCTAGGGAATGTCCAAGCAAAGATAGATAGCTGTCTCTCAACACTCTCCTGGGTTGATATTTCTTGGTCATCAGCTCTTTTAGGGAAGATTTGGTCAGCTGTCATGAATCTTCCAAATTGTATTTGGGTTCAGACTAAGTTTTTCCACACAGACATCTTGAGAATTGTTCAAATGGACTTTGCCTAACGGATTTTCTCTGTCTGTCCATCCAGTAATCATATTAAAAATGGAGGAAATAAAAATCAACATCCATATTATATAAATATTGGCATGCTTTCTCTCCCAGATCCTTCTCAGGAAAGATAAAAGATAATCGCTGATCTAAGGCAGAGGATTTCAGACGTTTGTTTATTCATCTAGTAAACATTTATTAAGCTGCTTCTCTGAGCCAGGCGCTGTGCTAAGGTTGGTGATACAGCTGTGAACAAGTCGGATGTTGTTCCTGCCCTCCCTCGAAATGTCCGTTATTGCCAGGCTCTCAGAGGGGCTGGTGGGTGGCGGGAGAGTGGAAAGCAGCTGCTGGGTAAGTGATGGACAGACTAGAGCTGGGAATTAGTGTGTGTAAGAAGAGGAAGCTCTTCAAATTACTGAGATCCTAAAATCAAATACAGACAGATTGGGAAGCTTTGAACTTTGTAACAAACCCTAAGAAACTGAGATTTGGAGTAGTTCACTTTCTAAAATATTTAATATTAATAGACTTTTCATGCTAGTACTTGAAGTGCATACTAACGGTAGATTTCACACACTCTGGTTGACATGCTCTCATAATGGCACTGTCATCTGAAGTAAATGTCCTTGAACTTAGAACTACCATATAAGAATTTTGATTCTTTAGCCATGGGGGTGGGGGGAATCTTGCAGAACAATGAGTCAGTTTTTTTACCACATTGCTTAAGATGTTCTTCAGAGAGTTTTCAGAGAATTGCTTGTGCAACATCCATCTCTCCCACTGTTTCTCCGGAGGGCTCATATTAATCATCTTCTGAAAGTCCTTCTTTGTTTAGGTGAGTGCTGTACCTGCATTGGCGCTTATCCTGACTTTTAAGTTAATTATATCCAATGCACACATCTCAAAAGGACTGTGGGGAAATAACCATAAGATAATCTACTCTAGACTCCATTTGACCCTAACTCATTTCCAGGCAGCGTATTCCTGAGTCTAAAATTGGCTAGCCCCAAAGTAAAAAGTGGAGAAAAGGAATGTTCTTTCTTCCCTTGGAGCTTGCTTCTTGCAGGAGCCTACTTCTGGGTACTCAGATTTCCTTCTCCCTTCTAGGGATGCTGTAGGAAAGAATATCTGTGCTCAAACTCAGAAGCTATCTGCAAGACTCTACTTGCCCAAAGAGAAATAAATGTTTCCTTTTCTCACTATTGCCATGTTCTTCTCCCCTCCCTTTATATTTTCTCGGTGGTCTATTTCCTTCCTGGACTCCTTTTACTGTCCTATTTCTCCATGTTATAACTTCCTATATAAATGTATGCCATGCTTAGATGAGGACTCCTGTCTGAAGGAAATTAGGCAGATACATGATGCCAGATATACACACAAGGCTCCCCCTTGCTTCATTTAGTCTCCTAGTCAAGTATCACTTTAGTAAGAAAGCAAGGTCTTACCTGAGCCCTGTTTTCATCCTTTCATCTAAAGTAGCAGTTTCTCTCACCTAATCACATAACCTGATATATTTTCCTTTGAAGCATTCATTGCTATCCATTACATGTTAATTTCTTTTGATTGGACTTTTTCTCTTCATGAATGCCATGATATCAAGGACTCAGTGCTAGGGTACCATAGCCCGTAATACTGCATGCTGCACAATAAACACTGAAATATTTTTCAACAAAGAAGCACTTAATACGTTTTGATGGTTAAGAAATTTGATGTTTATCTAAATGAGAGTTGCCATTATCATTTCTCTCTTAAAGCTGAGAGTATACTGAAGTTCATTGGTTGCCCAGTTTCACACAAGTGACAAATGGAGCCAAGATTCACACTATTCATGTGGCCCTATAAATGTCTCAAAACAAAACAAAAAAACTGAAAGTCATATTATAAATATTTATTGGTACATCTTTATAGAGAATGTATAATGAACCCAAAGGGCAATATGTTAAACTGTTTTCACAAACAATTCTTTATTGAAATGTGTCAACTTCTTATCAGAATGAATATATATCAAATATAAATGAAACCTGCAGTTAATCTGATGGTTGCAGCTCCAGTTCCTCTCCATGTACTTCTAATACTATGACTAAGGAAAATAATTTGATTTTACTTTTCATTTCTTTGGTCTGATTCTAAGGTGACAGTTCCTTCCTCAAAATTTAACTAATGTTGCTTTACTTTCCTCCCCTTTGGCAGTCGAGGAGACGTTGGGGAACCATATGTTACAAGTTTATAAATTCTGCCCCTTTCAACCCCTGAGATGGCTCTTGCTGCCCTAGAGACAGCAATTAAGCAACTACATTTAGAGTCTGTCAAGTTTGTGCTTAGGCATTTGAACTCTTTCTTGTTTTTCTTGCAAACTCCTCAGGCTTCAGATGGATTGAAATGGAAATGCACAGATCTCACATGATTTTTCAGATGATAGGATTTCAGATTTTTAGTTTTTTGTGCCTTTAAAAGTAGGGAGGAGATAGGGTAGAATGGGCTAGAAGTTTTCATTTTGCAATGACAATAAAATAGCAAGTTATTTTATTTTCATTTTATCATAAAACTTTTTATTATAAGTTCATTTTTTCAACTTGAGACAAGCTTTGAATTGTAACATAATGGAAAAAAAAATAAGATCCATGGTAAATTTAACCTGCATGTTTAAACACAAGCATAGACTTAAGGACTGAAAAAAGTACCAGAATATTTTAACACTAATTTGTTGTAGAAGTTTTCTTTGCTGGATTCTACTGGGTTCTGTTTTATATCAAAAGAAAACATTGTGTCACATCAATGTACAATAGTGGCAAAAAAACTGCACAAGGGTACCACCCTCAGTGCTGTGAAAAGAAATCTCATTAGATTTTTGTTAAAATATAAAAAGTCCCCAGTTTGTGTTTCGCTGAATGTGATAAACCACTTGAGAACTGTTTATATTCTTGCCACTTCTTAAAAAGCAGTCAATTATTATATAGCAAGCGAACATCTTTTTTCTTTTTAATTTAATCTACCTACAAAGAGCATTACATTTTCTTATCTAAGTCTCATCATTGTGAAGCCTGTTGCTTTCCTGTTCACCTTCATCTTAAAATTTATCAAAACATTGAGAAAATAGTAACAAAAAGACCCTTCAGAAAAATGATCCATATTTCTACTATTCAAACCTGAATGTTTTAATTTTGCATATTACCTTCCAGTGTCTGCCCTTTTTCTACAGACACAACCATGTGGTGTCTTGAAAGTAATTGTATGTTTTTTAAGAATATCATATATAGATATTGTGTTAGTGACTTGAAGGACTATATTGTGTTGATATACGACGTTGCCAAATTACTATTTAAATTGTTTTCATTTGGTTGAACAATGTTCTCGAATTTTTTTTTTTGGTTTCTATCACTTTTACTTTATGATAAATTACTTTAAGCAACATCACCAATTCAAAAGTAGACTTACGATAAAGGTAGCAATCTCTATATTTTATTATGTCAGTTTCTTCCTCAGGCTGCTGTATGCTTATATCTCTGAAAGCAGATGTTCTTGGTTCCATGAATGCACACTGAAATAGAAAAGGATTGGTAAAAACATTACATGGTCTCTTCAGAAGTATATGTAATGCCTACCCACGTGGAGTTGGCAATATAATCTGGTAAGCAGGCTGGTTGTCCATTATGATTTTAAAACCTAAAAGGCACCACAATGACAAAGACAGAGACGATTGCTCTGTCTTTCACAAGTTGACAATGGATAAGTTGTAGGAAACTTCAGTTAATAAAAAGCAGATAATCATAATGGAAAATAGGATGAATGTATTAAAGCTTAAGCAGAAGGAAGTATAGGAGCCATACTGGACCAGGTGTTGAATGGTATATGTCCTAGAGATAGCACAGATAGTTGATCTAGCTTTTTAATATAGCTTGGCCCAACATGTCTTTTGCTTAAAGTTTAGTCCAGTTACCATTTACTATACTTAGTGATATAGTTGACCTTAGGATCACCACTCTGCTATTTGCTTCTAATTGCCTGATATGTTGCTTGTTCTTCAGTCCTTCCTTTACTGCCCTCTTTTGTGTTAAACATTTATTGATAAACCATGTTCATTCTGTTAGCTTTTTTAAATTATATTTCCTGAATCTTAGTAATGATCCCCATAGGGATTGCAATGTGCTACTTTAATTTATCACAATCAACTTAAATTATTATTGAACCAGCTTTGATAAAAATAATTATATGTAATTATACCTATGTAATTATATGTATTTAGTTAACTAAACACTACAGTTCCATTTACTTCCCTCCATTCTTTTTGCTATCATTGTCATATACATGTGCTTTAAAACCCAAAATAGAGTATCATAAATTTTGCATTCAGAAGTCATATGCAAAGATGGTTTTTAAATAATATTAAAATACATGAATAGTTATTAAAATAAATTGTCTCTAAAATAAGTTTTATTATCTATTATAATTTTATTAATTATGAGAATTTCCAACTTATTTTATCACTTTAAGAAATGAACTTAATAAGAAATGGAGAATAAAAAAAGTGCTGAGTGATCAGTTGGGCTTGTTTACTTGTTCCCTGTTCAAATCTGTCTGCATCAAATATCATCACAACCACAGCCCTTTGTTTGCCTACCAAAAGGCTAAACTGAAAATATGAAGCACTTGACTCCCATAAGTCTGATTTGTATTTGATATTATTTAGCATTCATTGTCTTATTCTCTATTTATGATTAAAAAAAAAAACTTAAGCTTGTGCCCCTTCTCCTCTATTTAAACAGAATAGGCCGTGACAAACCTGGTGAGACAGTGTTCGTTTGCATGTAATGTGAAATCCTCGCATTTCCAATTGAGTATGAAAACAACCAACCAACAGTGCTTTGGATTATAGTGACACCTGGTGGTGCTTTGTTTTTCCTTTTTTTAAATCGTTAATCCTGTTTTGTCTAGAACATTTTTTGGAATGAATTATTTTTATTAGTTAGTATGTGTCTTAAGAGGCCTCAACCTTCCTGGCCCATATCCCCTTTTGTAGAAGAGATAGTGTGGCCAGAAGCCATGCTGGAGAGAACCAATATCCCTTACATTTCTACCTTTGGCTTGAGAAAAGATCTGTGACCTTTGTATAAGGGGAAATTAAGACTAGATGAATGAAGATATTGATACGTGGTAATGTTTGAAATATCTGTGCTAATATTTTATGAGATGAAGTACTTCCAAGGATGTGTACTTTTTGAGAACATGCCTAGCATCCCCTACAAGGTAGGTAGTTAATATTTTATCATTTTATAAAACCAAGATTCAGAGAGAGTACCTAAAATTACAATTAATCAATTTGGCTAAATCTCTAGGAGAGCCAGAATTTTCAAAGGAACCCTATTTTTAAATTGGACAGTGAGAAAATTTAAAATTAAATGCTCCAATGTAATTTTTGGATTTGCATACATATTTCATTAACATGTTCTCCTTTTAAAAATTAATACTGCCAATACCATTGGGCCTTGTGCGTACTAGGCGCTAGGCAAGCACTCTGCCACTGAGCTAAATCCCCAACCCCGGTGGTTGCTTATTTATGTGTTTGAAAAATAATAGCATTTGGCCAGTCACTTTATACAGGTAAAACATTCATTGAAGGGACCAGTCTCATCAAAACCTGAACTCATGCCACTAAGTATCATCATAACAATTTGACATTTTGTAGCAGTGACAGTTATTTCTAAAGTTGTTCTAGTGTTCCTGTAGTGAATATTCAGGTTTTGGCTAAAATACTGGTCAGTCTACCATTTTACAGTAAAATTAATAAGCAATGATTAGTTTGTATAGATTAAATCTTCTAATGTATATTCCTTTTGACAACAGTGGTGAGAATACCTTTTTTTCTGTTATAGTGTTATACTCCCATCACCATGGCTATAGCCAAAATAAGCCAACTTTTAAAAATAAAACCCACAATTTATTGTGACTAAAGTATCAAAATACGACCTTGTTTACAAAAATATGACTAAAAAGTAACCTATAAGAATATTTTATTTGAATAGTTTATCACCTTCATTGGAAATTCATATATATGCTCATGTAAACCCTTAAACCCTCATAATGTTAAAAAACGTAAATTTTACTCACTAAAGAGGATTCTGATATATTGACAGGAAACAAAAAGATATTTATGGATTCATCGTAACATATTCTTTGTTTTCTCAGCATACTTACTAAATAAAATAATATGCATTAAAGGTTAAAAATTAAGGAATCAATAACGAAAACACTTTTAAGGAAAGTATGATTGAAGGTTACATCGGAATGACCAGTAGATTTTAAAAACCTATCACAGCACTCTATACAAAGATGACATAAACTTGTAGGTAGTCCGTGTACTATAGAATTTACTACATTTTAGATTTAAATAGGTTATTGTGATCTATAGTGAGAACCTGAGACAGAAAAATCACATAAAGCACAGATTCAAAGTATAGTACTTTGGGTTCAGGGAGGAGAGTGTTTTCCCTGAGATGAACATGAGAAGGCTAATTAAAGAGGGAGTAGAATTTCTCAGAACAAAGATGTTTTCAAAAAACCATGGAATTTTTTGAGTTTGATAAATTTCTATGGTTTTTTATGAATATAGTACTTTGATCTACTTGAAGGAACCATTGTTATTGATTAATCATATACTGTGACATCATAGCGAGATAGTAAGATGTTCTGTGTTTGAAAATTTCCTTTAGGATCCAGGTTAAATAAAAAACAACCAGGGTGAGAACTTGTAAAGTTACTACAAATGATGTTACTACACAATGAGTTTGTGCTGTTGTTTCCTGTGATTGCCTCATAGTTGTTCCTTGGAAATTTCCACATCATTCATTATTATATGACAATATGTTCTTTACATTTTGGGAATTTTGGATTTTGGTTTCAGCTGGTAGGTAATGTTCCCTACGAAATGTTCATCTTTGATACTAGGTAAGACGAAAGTGGAATAGAAGGTGGAAAGCAAATGATAGCCAAGTGAAGTGTAGGAAGGGAAGGAAGCACATGGCAAAGCAGCTTTTGAAAACAGATCCTTACGATAAGAAGCACAGAAGCCTCCTTGCCGTCCAATTTTCCCTTTAGCTCTAAAACCCAACAATGGTAGGAGACTGAATCTGACTTTAAGAATTAGAATACCTGTATCTATCTGATCAGGGAATAAACAGCTAAAATTCCTAGTACACAAGATACCTTAAGCTTCGAAATTGATAACAGTGGGGCTGGAGTGGTGGCTCGGTGGTTACAGCACTTGCCCAACATGCACAAGTACCCGGGTTCAAACCCCAGCACCCACTTACACAACTAAGTGTTGGAGCAACGAGGGTCATGTGAAAAACTCAATAAAAACTGATTCTTTCCCTCTTTCTCTTTCTGTCACTGTCCTTCTCTCTTAAAAAAAATGATAACAGTGTTTTTTCTCTAATGAATCATTCACTGGCTACTTTAAAGCTGCTACATTTTAACTTAAAAACAAGAGAGAAAGTTACTCTGTATCTGAAAGATGATATACAGTACTAGGGATTTTTTTAAATGGTATTAAAGATAAAAAGATTATAGAGGACTGGGGGGCTAGCTCAGTGATAAAGTGTAAGTCTCTGGGTTCAATTACCAACACACACACACACACACACACACACACACACACTTACACTGTTTTATTGAATAGAGAATTATCAAATTTAATTAGCTGTAACGTACATTTAAAGAAAATGTTTTCATTCAGAAATAAAAATGATCAAATGGTAATTTATTAGAAATTGGCTTTTTGTGACTAAAATGCTGATAAAGTCAAAAGCCATGCTAAGGCAAA
>PVKS010053906.1:0-10247 GCA_004027875.1 Aplodontia rufa
ATAGAACCGGAGAGATCAGCAGAGACGTCAGAGAGATCAGCAGCGGTAGAAGATGCAGGTCCCGTGTTCCAGCCGCCGGCATTCGCCCTCTTGTTCCCGGCTCCCCGACCCTTCCTAACTCAGCCCCTCGGAGGACGGCCCAGGCTCGCTAGGTCGTTCTGCCCGCTCCTCGCTCAGGAGCGCTGCAGGGAGTGACTCCTCTCCCCCGGTCCCCAGCCCTGACCTGTCGGCGCCCGGTTCCCAGTGTCCTGCTGGCCACCGGGGAACGGCTAAGGTCCGCTGAGGTCGTTCCGCCCGCTCCCCGCTCCAGAACCCTGCGGGGAGCAACAAGGAATGATGTTTTAAGTCCAATTTATGCAATGCGCCCTGAGATAACCCTTCTTCCTCATCTGATGTAGAATCATCGTTCCTTTCACTCTGTCCCTTTTGTGAAACCTCCTCCAACGCCTGTTTAGCCTCCATAAGGGGCTCAACCATGTCTGCATTGGAAGACACCAAACAGTTACTAATCAAAGACCAAATGGCTAAAGTCTCAACTGGAAGAGGATTGGAAGCCTCAGCTTTTCTTAGATCCACTCCCAGATGCTCCCACTGAGGGACATTAAGTAATCCTTCCTCAATAAACCAACAAGCATGTTTTTCTATGGTTCTCACAAAACTTCGCGCAGTTGCCGTTTTCAAAGGAGTACCATTTCTTTTTAATAATTCTCTTAAAGAATGTTCCATGCTCAAGCGAGAAACTTCTGACCCCATAGTGACTGAGACACAAGTTATAGAAAAGAGACAAAAATGACAAAGGAGACACAAAAACAACAAAGATATTCCTCTAGAGCCTCGCTTATAGCGAACGCTGTCAAAGGCTCCTGCTCTCGGGCAGCACGTTATGAATCCCTGCTCTTAGGCAGAAACTAAACCTTTATTTACCGATTTTTTGTCCGTTTTAAAGGGTCCCCGTATGGGCCACCATCTGCTGCATTCGTCCAGCGAAGCAACAAGACAACAGCCGTAGTTCGTGCAAAAAGAAGTTCTACTTATTTCTTTCTTAGTGCAGTTATATAGTTACAAAATTCATCTACTTCCGCATACCCCAGAAGTTACATACATACAGGTTACAATTTACCGGACCACCTCGGCATGTGGCCGGGGGAGACTATTCCGAGCAAGATGCATATCAACCATTAAAGAGCACACACCTGGTCTCGGCGAAGGTCAGTCTACAACAACAAGATAATCAATCTCTCTTGACAATTAACCTTTCAGCCACCTTCCAGTAACTGACCTGCCTCATGGCACGTACACAGCCTCATGGCCTATATGCTTCCCACAATTGTTATTCTACAATGCATGACCTTACCCGCTTTTCGAAGCTCTAAGCTGCAATCTGAACATAGCTGCGTAGGTGGGTGAAGAATGAAAGTTTCATCCAGCATGTGTGGAGGTGTAGAAAAAGATCAAAAACTAAGTTCCAAGCTGCTCTGTGACCCTGTTCCTTCCTTTTGTCATGGGAACCTTCCCTGAATGTTGAAGGACATGCCTCTAGAGCTGTCACTTGGGCTCACCTCCAAATGCAAGAACTGGGAAGGAAGCCAGTTAGCTTTGGGGTTAGAAAATTACAAAAGTATATGTCCACAGCCAACAACCCCCAAGGAGATAAAGGACAAGAAGCATAATGTATATTCCAAGATCAGAACAGGCTCCTTAGGTTCAATCCAAAGCAGCACAACCCAATGGACAAAAGCACTGATGTGTACCAACCAGAAAAGGCCTTGTTTGCCAAGTTTAAATATTCAGGGGCTGCAACGTAGCTGCATTTTCCACTCAACTCCTTTAATGGACTTTCATACACTGGTGCTGTGTCCACTGATGTTTTGCATAAATTGCCAACTAGAAGCAGGATGTTTTTTACATTTCCACTCTGCCATTTGCAGAAGGAATTTAGGAAACCTTGGAATCTATTCCAGGTTGCATACTAATACTTGTCCTCATTATCTCTTTCCCATTTGACAATCTTGAAGAGGTGTGTCTTTCTCTCTGGAGCTTTGATGCTAAACCCTCTGAGGAAGTTAGTGCTCATCTGGCTCAACCTGGAAGTACAGGAACCCTGGGTCCTCACATCTTCATCCACTTTTCTCAGGATAGTTTTGACCATTAACTTGATTGGTCTCTTCACACATTCAAAAGCTGAAACCATAATCAGGTCAACTCAGACTCTGGATCCTTGAGCACTGTGTACATGACCCCACTGGTGCCCTCCCCAAATGCCAGGTCATTATTGCGTAACTCCATTTAGAATCAACACTTGTTCAACTATAGAAAATATACCTAACATAAATTGTTTTTGAAAAAAGAAAAGGAAAACCAATTGTGGTAGTAGGCACCTATAGTCCCAGCTATTTGGCAGGCTAAGGCAGAAGGATTGTGGAAGCCAGGGAGTTCCTAGAAAGCCTAGGCAATATAACAAGAGTTGGCCTAAAAAAAAGGGGGGGAAAGGGGCTGGAACAGTAGCTCGGTAGTTACTGCACTTACCTGGAATGTGCAAGAACATGAGTTTAAACCCCAGCACCACTACACAACCAAGTGTCAGAGGAACGAAAGTCACATGAAAAACTAAATAAAAACTGATTCTTTCTGACTGTCCCTCTCTCTTTTTTTTTTAAAGGAAAAATATGGAAGTAAAATGAATCATTCATGCTCAGAAAAAACTCTACTAATATTTTGGGACCTATCCTTGTAGTTTTTTTTAAGATAGAATGTTATTTTACAAAAATAGGATTAACATTTTTCTTCCTATAAAATATTCCTCTATACATTGTACAACTACATGATTCTCTCATATTTGTACTAATTGAATTATCAGCAATTTTTAACTTCTATAAATAATAATCATTCACTCATTCAACAACTACTTAATGAGTAATTACTCCAGGCACTGGGCTAGATGCTTTGAATACAGTGCAAAACAAGACAGGTTTTGCACACTTGAAAAGTTAACATTCTACTGAGGGAAAGACAAACAAACAAGTAAACAAAAATTCAGAACAAAAAAGGAGAGTGAACTGACTAATGAGAAAGAACGACTGGGAAGGATGCTGATAGGTAGATCATCAGGAAATGCCTCTAGAAGTTGAGATTTGAGCTAAGGGCCAAAGAATGAGCCAGCCACGTGGCTAAGAGTTAGGCAGCCAGAGGCCAGATCATTCAGGGATCAGACTTTGACTTGAGAGTGTGGGAACCTGTTGAGGGTCTTAAGCAGAGAGGTGACACGATACAAGGTACACATTTTAAAGAGATGCTGGTTGCTGTGTAGAGAACAGAGAAGAGCAAGGGTGTGCTAGCAGTTGTTAACCTGGTCCAGTTAGGGAATGGTGGGGGCCTTAGGATGAGAACAAAATAGATAGAGACAGGAAAGTCCTTAGCATGAAAAGGACAACAGAAGAATCTTGATTCAACCAAAGTCTACAGCATTAAGTCTAGAGCATTAAGATATAACAGAAAAGGGGGCTGGAGCAGTGGCTCAGCAGTTAAGGCACTTGCCCGGCATGCCCAGGTACACAGGTTCAAGCCCCAGCACCCACGTACACAGCTAAGTGTCAGAGCAATGAAAGCCATGTGAAAAACTCAATAAAAATTGATTCTCTCTCTCTCTCTCTCTCTCTCTCACTGTCCCTCTCTCTTCAAAAAATGATATAACAGAAAAGACTTAAGTCATTTGGAAAAACTTTTTTTTTGCCACAAGAATTACTAGGCATTAGGCATGGATATAAGTCTAGCTAGAATTACCTACCTTTGGAACAGTGTCCTCCTCCTCCTGCCTAGATGAACAGGGCAGTTGTTGCTGGAGGCTGGGTACAATAAGAAAGGCAAGGTCTCTGGTACACTTAGGGGTTTACAACTTCTATCCTTGATATAATTTATGTGACATGGCTGGTGGACTGGGAAGATGGGTCTATTATACAGGAGAGACCTCAGCTATAAAAACAAGAAAGCATCAGAAGTACAACATGCTGGAGATCAGCCTGCACCAGGATAAGAGCAAAGAGGACAGACACTGCTCTCCAGTTATGTGTGCCCCTGATAGGCCATGGCCTCTAAGACACCAACAAATTCATTTTTCCTTGACCACAGCTCCAAGTATACTCTGTCAACCTCCATACCGTCCCACACCCTGGCCCAGAAAGCTGAAACAATTCAAGAAATACCTATTATGGAACATGCATATGCCAAACAAAGCCCAGTGCGTGGAATACATTTTAATTCAATACCTAAAACCAGAGTTAAGATCAGCACTATTACCTCAGGATACAGATGAAGAAACTGAGGCACAGAGATTCAGCATCTTCCCTAAGTCCACACAGCTAGTTCCCAACAGAGCTAGGATTTAACAGTGGCCTGCCTGATGTTGGAGCCCATTTTTCATTACAACACTGACCTCGAGGGACAAGAGAATCCTTAAAGATCACGTAGCTTGATACTTTATTGTGCAGACACAGAGCCATGCACGAACAGTAAGGAAATCAAGGACTGCTCCACCTCCACTTGTCCGCTGTGCGTTTCTTCTGAGCTGTTGGATCTGAAAGCAGCACATCCAGCGTCTCCGCAGGCAATGGTGTTCTCTGCCTAGGTCCAACCAGAAGGCAAGGACCCTGGATTAGCACTCGCAACACTACAACAGCAAGGACAGCGAATCTGAGACACTCGCCTCAGGACACCCAAAATACAGAAGCACGACCTACAACAGCAAACATTCTTTTAATTCTGTTTCTGCATCAAACGAAGGAGATTGTGGCATATAACTAACCACTCATTCAAAAATCATTTCCATCTGGTTGTAGGATGAATTGAGCAGCCTCGCCAACTCTTAAAATACTTCTCTCTCTCTCTCTCTCTCTCTCTCTCAGGAGTGAACTGCATTTAATGGGGCTCCCATGCTCAAAGCAAAATCTGAAATCTTCAGCGTGCTGGACGACCCAGCATGGCTCTTGCCCCCACTGCTTGTCTCTAATCTCATCTCCTGCTCTTCCTTTTGCTCACTCTATGCTAAGCACAGTGACTGTCTGCTGCTTTCACATGCCAAGTGCTCTTCACTCAGATTGCCACATCTGGCTCCCTCAGTTTGTTCAGACCCCTTTATCATGCAGGCCTAGCCCAGGCACCAATATAAAATAGCAGCCACGCCTCCCTCTGACACTTCTCATCCCCTTCTCTGGTTCGAAGTTCTCCATGGTGCTTATCTAATGTATATGTAGTTATTTAGAACCTGTTTCCTCTCCCTGACCAGAATGTGCCCTGTGGAAGAGCAGGGATGTCAGGTCTTTTTTTTTTTTTTCCTTAGTGTATTATGCAGTGTCTGACAGTTTACAACAATTAAAGAACAAGTTTTGTAGGAAGAGCAAGGGCCAGGGGTTAGCAGATGGATATTCTATACAGTGACTGCTAGAGGCTGGGAAGGGCAAAGGAAGGGGGATGACACAGGAAGGTTATAATGGGTACCAAAATATATTTTAGAAGGAATAAGTCCTTGTGATCCACAGCACAGTGGGATCCACAGCACAGTAGCTCACAATAACCTATTATAATTTTATGAAGAAGTGGAAGAGAGACACTTGAAGATTCTAAACACAAAGTTACTCAGGATATAAAATTAATATGCAAAAATCAATAGCTTTCCAGGCTGGAATGTAGCTCAGTGATCTTGAGTTTGCCTCACAATGTGAAACCCTGGATTCAATACTCAATTTCAAAAAAGAAAAGACAAGAACAAAAAAATCAATAGCTTTCCTATATACCAATAATGAATTTGCTGATAAGTAAATCAAGAAAACAATCCCATTCACAACAGTCTCAAAAGAAAACACAAAAATACCTAAATCTAAGGAAATTTGAAATACCCACACAATGAAAATTATAGAACAGTGATGAAATTGAACATGACATTAGGAGGGAACTGACAATGCTTTTTACTTTAAACTCTGTTAAGCCTAACATGCATAACAAAGGTCTTCCTTTTACTATCTAGCCTGGAGAAACAGTTACAAAGGTATACAAGGAAACATACGAATGTTCATGGTAGCACTGTTTGAATAGTTTTTAAAAAAGGAAGAAACACCTTAAAAGTTCATCTATATAGGGAAGAGTAATAAACTATAATACATCAGTACTATTAAATACCCACTCAGGAGTTAAATGAATGCAATAAATCTGTATGTATCAAAATATTAACGTTGGAAAAAAGTTGCAAAAACTATTTGTGTGTACATGCATGTGCGTGTGTGTGTGTGTCCATGTGTGTATATGCTATAGTTTGTACCTGCAATGTCCCCTAAAGATTCACATGTTAAAGGTTTAGACTCTAGCTCCATGTCATTGGGAGGAGTTGGAGTCTTTAAGAGGTGGAACTAATAGGAAGTCTTAAGTCATTGGAGTCATGCCCTCAAAAAGGATTATGGGATCACAGTCTCTCTTCCTGTTTCCTGGCAGCTATGAGGTGAACTGTTTGCTCTAACGTGTGCTCCCCATCACTAATTGCTGCTTTGTTATAGGCCTGAAACATGGAGATAATCACTCGTGGACTGAAAACTTCAAGCCAAGTAAGACAGGGCTTATTAAAAGGTCACCAAATAATTTGTTTCATCTTCCTACTTTTCTCTATTCTTTACTTTTCTATGTTACTTTTATATTGTCAAAAATAAACTTTAAAAGAATGAAACATGCTCTCCCATCCTCTACTGGATCTTGCCCTGGTGGGCCCAGACTCACCATCTCATACCAGCTACACATCCCTTTCATGTATGTGACTCAGGTTTATGATCTTAGCTCTTAATCCTGAACACAAGACACAAGAGAAGTCCTTGCACAATCCCTGAGCCTTTGGGCCACCCCTTCTATAGGCTCAGTAGTGCAAAGAACATTTGTAAACCAAGGTTAGCAAGGGCTATGTCTAAAAGAAGTTTTACAACCTACATTTCTGTATCTTAGTAAAACCACCACCCTCAGAGTGGCTGTGACTCCAAAACTGTCCACAGGTGGCAAGCAGAACATGGGCCCAAGGTGGTGTTCATGAGGTTCCTATACCAATAGAAAGACAGAAAAGGGACATGATGCAATTAATTTCCAACAATGAAATACACATTACCAATCAATATAGGAAAAAACTTTATAACCTGCTGTGATTAAATATATATAAAGTCAGAGCTAGGTGTGGTGGTGCATGCCTGTAATCCCAGCAACTTGGGAGAGTGAGGCAGGAGGATCACAAGTTCAAAGCCAGCCTCAGCAAATTGGCGAGGCCCAAAGCAACTGAGTGAGACCCGTCTCAAAATATAAGAAAAAGTGGCTGGGGATGTGACTCAGAGAGGTTAAGTGCCCCAGGGTTCAATCCCTGATACAAAAAAAATTATATATATATATATATATTTTTTTTACAATAAAGTACTGGTTTTCATTCATTAAACTGGTGATGATTTTTAAAATATTGAGCCAGATTTGGCAAATGTTTATAGATACAGATACTTACATATGGTACTGGTGGGATTACAAAATGACTTAACCTTTTTAGAGACCAGTTTGGCAATGAACATCAAAAATTCTTAAAAGTCTGCATACCTTTTTTATCTGGCAGTTCCACTTGAAATTTATATTAATAAAATAATCATGGTAGCACACAGAGATTTAACCATTGTATCACTTTTTGATAAAAACAAAAATTACACAGCCTCAATATCCAAAAGTATGGATTCATTAAATAGGATATTTCATAGATTCATCCATACAATGGGATTAATATTATGCAGTCACAAGAATAGTCTTGAAGAATACATAATGGAATGCATTTGTGACATAGTAAGGGAAAAAACAATATACCAACTGCAGTTTTTATAAGTAATTATGTTGGGGAGGTTTAGTAAATACTTAGAAAACAAGATTCTAGAATCTTAGCAAGAGGTAGAGATAAGGGAATTGTTTTCATATTGCCAATCTGAAACATAAATATTTTGGAGAATCCATAGGATTTCAGTTTAAGCAACAGACAAGCCTAGATGGTGTGATGGGACCCACACAGAGCCAGGTACAGGAGCATGGTCTCTTCTACCTCTGAGCCTTTTTTTATTTTTTTCTTTTTCTAAAGAGAGAGGGACAGTGAGAGAGAGAGAAAGAGAGAAACAATTTTATTTAGTTTTTCCTGTGACTTTCGTTGCTCCAAGACTTCATTGAGTACGTGGTGCTGGGGTTTGAATTCTCGTACTGACACTTGCCAGGCAAGCACCATAACCAATGCGGCACTGCTCCAGCCCCTCCTCTGAGCCTTTCTAGAAAAGCACAGTTTGAAGCCTGGTCACATGTCAACCTATCCAATCAGGTTAAGGCTAGGAAAGAAGGTGTCTTGCTCTGTTAAACCATGGTTTTGGCTGAGCCCTTTGGCAGAAGGTCAAGACGGGCTCCCCTGTTGGAGGGGAGAATTTGCTAGGTATCCTTGCCTTACTACGAAATTGACTGTAGCTGCCCTTAAGAAGGACTGAGGGGGCTGAGCCCGAAGCCGGAGCCAGAGCCAGAGCCTGGACCAGAACTTGGCCGCCACCTGCAATGCTGTTGCCACAGCATTTCGCCGACCCTTCCCCACCTCACAGCTGTCTCAGCCACCACCGTGTCGAGCTCGGTCGCCAGTGGTCCGTGGACTTTGGGTGTCCGGGTTGAAGGTCGGTCCGGACGTCGGACCCAGCTCGGTTCCGGGTGTCGGGCGACAGTGGACAACGACGACGCCTCCTCTTCTTCGCCTCAGCCTGGGGTTCTGTTCAGAGAGACTCGGGAGAGATTGTATAACATTGCCATGGTTTCTTCCATAAATAGCTTGAATATGTGGAAGAATTAACTGATGAAGCCATCTGCATCTGGGTTTTCTTTGCCAGAAGGATTTTACTACAGATTCACTTACACTGACAGACAGAGGACCTTTAGATTTTCTATTAATTTCATGATGAGTTTTGGCAGTTGGATCACCCTAATCCACTGAAGAGATTTGAAGCTCGGTAACTGTGAGAGCTGGTCTACCCCCAGCGAATACCTCTATCATTCACCTGATTCCTCAACTCAGACCTCCAGGAATCATCCTTCAAAAATCATTTTCTCTCACTTCCAAAAACCATTTACAAGTGAAAGTTTAAGCTGTATGAATGGAGGAGAATCAAACTGCACAGACATGTCAGAAGTGTTTGGGTAATGCAGTGAGGTGAGCTGCATACTAATAAAGATACATGAGATGCAGTCTCTCATGATGCCCATCAACTCTTGCACAAGGATGTGCTTAAGATTCAAGAATTTATAAGACCATCCAGAATCTACAAAATCCTCAAAAATCTCAACTTCAAAAACACTAACAGCCCAATTAATAAATGGGGCAAAGAGCTAAATAGAAACTTCTCAACAGAGGACATTGACCAAGCCAATGAATACACAAGAAAGTGCTCTAAATCTCTAGTAATCAGAGAAATGCAAATGAAAACCACATTAAGGTATCACATTACGACAGTCAGAATGGCAAAGATGAAGAAAATAAACAATAATAGATGCTGGAGGGGCTGTGGAGAGATAGGCACACTAACACACTGTTGGTGGAGCTGCAGACTGGTACAGCCCCTCTGGAAAGCAGTATGGAGAATCCTTAAAAACCTAGGGATGACTCCACCATATGACCCTGCTATTCCACTCCTGGGTCTCTTTCCAGGGGATTTAGAATCAGCACATTATAGTGACACAATATCTATGTTCATAGCAGCACAATTTACTATTGCTAGGCTATGGAAACAACCCAGATGTCCCTCACTGGATAAATGGATCCAAAAACTGTGGTACATTTACACCATGGAATTTTACACAGCAATTAGAAACAATGATATTGGAGCCTTTGAAGGTAAATGGATGGCTATGGAAGAAATCATGCTGAGGAAAACCAGCTTAACCCAGAGAACTAATGGTCAATTGTCTCCACTCATCTGTGGAGGTTGGGACGAGACCCTGGCCACTGAGAAAGTTGGTCTATTATCATGTGTTAAATCCAGATAAGATATAATGCTATACAACATAATCCTTTTTTAGAGATATGGGGGGAAGGGAAAGGGAGGGATAAGGGTGGGTAATTGGGGGGCACTCCTGGGGGTAATTGTAATATCCAGAATCTACACACATTTTATATTATTTTGTTAAAAACTTGTATGGTTGTTCAAAAATTTTAAAAGTTAAGGGAAAAAAAAAAA
>PVKS010053907.1:0-10243 GCA_004027875.1 Aplodontia rufa
TCTGTCTTCTTCATCTTCTTAAAACGAGAACCAATTTTATTTAGTTTTTCATGTGGCTTTTGTTGCTCAGAGACTTCATTGTGTACGTGGTGCTGGGGTTTGAACTTGCATACTCATACATGCACCACTCCAGCTCTATGGGTAGCTTCTTAAAACCTGTTACAGACAGATGTGCAGACCCTGGCTGGAAATCTGGAGGTGGTCCTGCCTCAATTGTGCCCCTCTCCTGAGCCACCCTACCCAGGCTACAGTCCTGGAGGCTTCCAGACTCTATAGAAGGAGGGCTTTGCTGTTTGAAATCTCAGTCTCTTTCCAGGAAGAACGGAGGGGGTCCCTTGTTGGCCGGGGGGTGCTGTACCTGCAGGACAGAGACTCCCAGAGGAGTCAGAGGACTCAGGGGAGCTGAGCCCCCTCCCTACAAGACACCAGGGCAGATCTGGATTTCCTGGAGATGGGCAAGACTGGGAGAAGAGGGACTGGGAGGACAGAGGGCGGACGGATGGGTGGCAGGAGCCAGGGCCCTGCGGTCAATACGGAGTGGGGCGGCTACAGGAGCACATGTGGTATGCCAGGGGCTGGCCTCTCTGAAGAGGCAGATTGTCCAGTGTTCCCTGAGCAGTAGCTACAGCTTCTCCGATGCTCCTGCCTCTTCCCCAACACTGGCTCTGCTTCAGCACAGCTGTTCACTCTTTGGCTTGGGGTGGACCAAGGCCCAACTCGGTCCCTGGGCATTCCGTGAAGACTCACGGCTCCATGGTCACAAAACAGAACGATGCAGTAGGAGCAGGGGTTTGAGCTAGAAGAAGGCAAACCTGGAAATTCTCAGAAAACTTTGGGCAAGGCCTGCATGTCATTAAGGATACAGGGGATTTTCTTTTTCTTTTTTCTTTTTTTGTGGTACTGAGGAGTGAACCCAGGGGTGTTCTACACACTGAGCTACATTCCCCAGTCCTTTTTATTTTTTTTTATTTTGAGAGAGGGTCTTGCTACGTTGCTGAGGCTGACCTTGAACTTGTGATCCTCCTGCCTGACATCCCAGAGAGGAAGGGAGAAGTGAAACCAGGACCCTGTCTGAGATTCTGGTTGGCCTCTTCCTTGCTGTGTGGCCTCTGTCAAGGCCCTGCCCCTCTCTGAACTGCACCCTTCCAATTTAAATAGGATTTTATTTATTTATTTATTTTAAAGAGAGAAGGACAGTGAGAGAGAGAGAGAGAGAATCAATTTTTATTGACTTTTTCACAAGGTTTTCATTGCTCAGACACTTAGTTGTGTATGTGGGTTGCTGGGATTTGAACCCGTGTACTTGCACATGCCAGGCAAGTGCACCAAGCCACTGCTCCAGCCCTTTACTAGGATTTTAGAACCCTGGACTGGGCCTCTGTGGAAGGGTCTGGCCTTGGGCTGGGGACACGGGAGAGAAGTGTGAAGACTTTATTTTCATGCTTAAATTTCATCCATCTCACTGATATCTGCTTGAAATTTTCCTAACTAGAAGCTAATTCTTTGAAAGGAATTTAATGGAATTAAGCAAGATAATACTTTCTTTTTATTTTTTGGTACTGAAGCACCCAGGGGTGTTTAACCACCAGTAACATTTCCATCACTTTTTATTTTTTCATTTTGAGACAGGGCCTCCCTAAGTTGCTGAGGCTGACCTTGAACTTGAGATCTTCCTGCCTCAGCCTCCTGAGTCACTGGGATTACAGGCATGTGCCACAGTGCCTGGCAAGCAAGACTATACTTTAAAAAGAAAGTGTTCCACAGTCATAAAGAAGTTGGGGTCACAGTAATGACTACGGCCAAAGAGGACACATCTGCCCCCTCAGATGCCCCTGTCTTGCAAGCACCCTGTATCTAGGCTTTACAAGGTCTGTGGGTGAGTTTCCAACGTGTTCCATTCATTCATTCATTCAGCTGTGTCAGGAGGGGTTCTTGGCACAGGGGTGCGGTAGAGAGCTAAGTGGAGGGAAATCCCCAGCCCCCTGGGTACCACATTCCAGGAGGGACGACAAATGATAAAGAAGATGAGTAAATACTGCACAGCTGTAGGTGAGACAGTGCCCGGGAGGAAGTATAGCAGGGAAGGCAGGTATGGTAGAGGACAGTGGGGGAGAAGTTTGGACAGGGATGCTGGGAAACCACACTGTGTCACAGGCTCAGTCCCCTCCCGGGGCTGCCCCCGGGCCCACGGGAGACCCAGGCTCCTTGGGCTGGCCATCAGTCCCTCTCCCTACTCCTCCGGTGTCAACACCACTCTTGCATATTTACAGGCTCAGGCTCAGTTTCCCCAAATACCATCACCCCTTGAGGCGGGGACCAGGTCTCCACCATTCTGATTCTGTGTCGTGGCCCAGCCAAGACAGGCCCAGAACAGGCGCTCATGACACGCTGACTGCTGGGACAGTGAGCGGTTTTCTCTTCTCCTGTGCAGAGTCAGGCCCCAAATCTGACCCCATATCCAATATCCTGAGCACTTCCTGCTCCCTAGCCTCAGCCTGGACACTAACCAGACTCCATGCGGACTCAGCCCCTCTTCAAGCGAGAGGCCCTCGGTGGACTCTGCCCTGGGAGCCCACACGGGTTGCTCAGGGCCACACAGCAGGAGCCTGACTCCCAGGCTGCTGTCACCATGGAGAAGAGGACTTGGGGCTCTGGATTGCCCTACAGCTTTGGTCCTCCCAGAAAGGACTACTCCAGTGACATCCATCCCCTTCTGTCCCATCTTCAGGGTGCCTCTTGGGACCACTCTGGGACTCACCTTGCATGCCCAGCCTGGGGGCCACCAGGGACACAAAGACACCAAGACAAGGCCTCAGCCCCAAGGACTGTCTAATAAAGGTTAAGTAATGAGAGCCAAGGTCACCGTGAGGTTGGGGAGCTGGGGATCAAAACTCTGGCATGGGGTTGGCGCCGTCTCACACAGCAGGCTATTCAGAAACCTGAAGAGGAGAGAAAGAAGGGTGGGGAACCAGGGAGCTCTCCATCTTGCAGGACCAAGGGCCTGGCTCCTGAACCCCTCTGCTTCTGTTCTCAAGCAGGCAGGAACGCTGATCAATCATCGGAGACAGCTGCCTGCGCACCCAGGCCTCCTTGAGTAAGTCAACACTCCATCTTCCGCATATGGGCTCAGGACGCTGTTTCCCTGGCAACCGTCCACAAGCGACACTTGCCGGTAGGTGTCCTGGCCCACGCTTTTGCGTGAAGCCGGGTCTGCCCTCAGCTTTCACCTCTATAGAACTAGAGGTTCCCACCAGGGTGGTTCTGGCACCTGGGTGGGTCCTGGGCTGCTCTGAGGCTTGGCTAGCAGTTTGCGAGTTCAGGGCCTGGGATTTTGCCTTTGTCCCCTTGGGGCTCTCAGAGTGCCTTGCAGAGCCCCTGCCTCCAGCGATAGCAGCCCTGAGGCTGGTGCAGCAGGGCACTCTGCCGGGCATCCTGAGCTCTCTGGGCAAGGCCAGGTCTTCCTGCTTCTGGTCCCCAGGGTCTGGCTGCGAGCACGTGGAAGTGGCTCCATGGTGTCTTATGGTATCGCTTTTTTGCTTCAAAAATTATATTGCTTTAACTCTTCATTATCTCTGTTTTCTCCTGAACATAGTTTGGTTCTGTCTGGAAAAATCCAGAGAAGAAACATATAATCCTACCGAAAGCTTATTTTTGTGAAGGGATGTCTTTCTAATGGCCGTGTAAGGTGTACCTTAATATTTATGCAGATTCACTGTATGCCCATGTGCACAGGATGACCTAGCTCTGTGCATTTCCAGAGTTCCCAGTCTGCTAGGCACTGTACTCGGTTATCCTGTGGCAGGCCGGCTGAAGGCTGCCCTCACCCTCGCCCTGACCCACCTTTTGGACTGGGTAAGGCACTAGGTGCAGTGTTCCTAGGAGCAGGTGGCATTCTGGGAACATTGAGGGAAGGGAGAGGACACCTGAGCAGGAATAGTCAAGGAAAGCTTCCTGGAAGAGGCAGGACTGAGCCGGACTTAGAAGGACAGAGATGACTTGGGAAGTGGCCCACGTGGTATGGTGGTGTAGACACATTGTTTGGATTCTTCTGAGCTCTGGCTGCAGGGGTGTGCGTCTGGGTGGGTAAGGCCTGGGTGCTGAACTGGACAGACCTGTGTGGGAATCCTGGTCACCTTGTACTGAGTGCCAGCCACTCAGTGTTTGCATCTGTACAACAGACCGAGAGGGGAGCCTGCTTCACAGAGATGGGGTGGGACTCCCACGATGGCTATGTGCCCCAACTGGACCACAGACAGGGCCGGGGTGTCATGAGTGCTGGGGGGTATTGGTTTGGAGATGTGAGGTCACCTGCATGGGGACCTCACTGGTTTCGAATTGGCCCCTGCTTCCCTGCCCTTCTCTGCTGCATGAAAGATACTGGAGGGCACAGAGAGAAAGAAAGGAGGCAGAAACAGATGGTCACAGTGGCAGTGGGCTCAAGAGGTGACTTAGCTTGGACCAGGGTCACCCTGGAATGGTGGTTAGGGTCGCTCTCTGCATGGCCTGGGGATACTGACTTCCTTGAAGATCCCTAGAGCCCAGAGCGGTGGCACATGCCTGTGATCCCAGCGGTTCACAAGACTGAGACTGGACGATCCCAAGTTCAAAGCCAGCCTCAGCAGCTAAGCCAGGCCCTAAGCAACTTAGTGTTTGTCTCAAAATAAAAATGAAAAAAAAAAAGGGGGACTGGGGATGTGGCTTAGTAGCTAAGTGCCCTTGGGTTCAAATCCCAGTACAGAAAAAAGAAAAAAAAAAAAAAGAAAGAAAAGAAAAAAATCACTAAATCTTAAATCACTGGAATCTAATTTTTCCTCCAGGGTCAGAGGGCTTCAGAGAGATGCACAGGTCAGCTGCGTTTTGCTGCTGACCTGGGGTGGATAACTGCCCACTGCCCTCTGCTCTCACTTTGCCCGGTGGACGAGCTGGGGGGGCGTGACTGGCAAGAGTCTCAGCTGTCATGCCTTGAACACGAGCTCCCAGGCCTCCCGGGCGACCCCTCTGCTCTTTGGCCTGCCCTGGTGCGGTTCATCTCCTCTCCCGCTCTGCCTGCCTGCCGTGTGGTGCTGACCCTTTCCCCAGCTTCCTCGCCACCTTGGAGGAGGGCACCGTGAGCCCACCCCTGACGGATTTGCCAGGGTCATCCTGATATCTGGTCCCTCCCTTCTGCGACTCAGCACCACCTGATGTGTACCGGAAAGAGAGGTGGGTGGAGGAGAGATCTTGGCCAGCAGTAGCTGTCCTTGCAGAGCTCTGACCTCCCCCAGGTCTTAGCTCCTCATGTCTGTGGGCACGGGTTGGGCACTGTCCACTTTTATCCTTGCTCTTCTGACCACAACTGAGCACCCAAATTGCCCTTGGCTGTCACCTCAGGGACCCACACATCAGTCCACATGCATATGTCAGTGGTGTTGGGCCACAATATTCAATTCACCTGATTCTGCCTTCATTCTACTGTCTCCCAGCTGTGGTTCTGTTTTCCGAGGACATCCGCCTGTGCTCCTGTGAGCTCAGATGAGCTTTTCTCCAGAGCCGATTGGCCTCGGCAGGGTGGCCTCGTCTGGACGAGGCACAGGGCAGCTGGGGCCCGCAGTGAGTGCCTGTTTTCCGAGAGCTCACGCAGCCCAGACACAATACCACTGCCTTGAAAGACCGTCCCTGCTGCCAGCTATTTATTTATTTAGAGGTCCTCTACCGCTGGGCCACATTCCCGGCCCTTTTTATTTACTTTGAGACAGGATTTCACTAAGTTGCCCAGGCTAGCCTGATCCTCCTGTCTCAGCCTCCCGAAGAGCTAGGATTATGGAGTGTGCCATTGCACCTAGCCTGTCCTTTAATAACTATCTTCTATCTTGAAGCAGTCACAGTTTCCTAGGAAGCTACAAAAATGGTCCAAAGACCTCTGTACTTGTCACCCAGCTGTCACCAATGGCAAGATCTCACTGAGCGTGGGACGGTATTGAAACCAGGAACTTGGCCTTGGCACGATGCAGTGAACTCTTCGGATTTTATCGTTTTATATGATCTCATGTACATAGGTGTATGGGCGTGTGCAATTTTATCACAGTGTAACCCCCGTTAAGACCCGGAATGCTTCTATTACCATGAAGACCCAGAGCTTCTCCATTCCCAGAAAGTCCCAGAGCTATTTGATTACCGCAGAGATCCTGCAGGATTCCACCGTGATAAAGATGCAGAACCACCCTACCGTAAGAACTCACTGATCGCTACAGCCATGGCTCCCCGTCCCCTGGTAGCCACAGACCTGCTCTCCATCACAGGATTTTGCCGTTTTAAACATCTTGTGTAACTGGTGTCACTCAGTACGCAACCTTGTAAGATGACTGTTTTTCTCACTTAGCATGATTCGCTTGAGATGTGTCAGAGTCCTCCAGAGAAACAGCCGACAGAGTGTGTGTATGTGTATGTGTGTATGTGTGTCAGTGTGTGTGTGTATGTATGTGTATATGTGTGTGTGTATCTGTGTGTGTATGTGTGTCAGTGTGTGTGTATGTGTGTCAATGTGTGTATGTGCGTATATGTGTGCGTATGTGTGCGTGTGTGTATGTGTCAATGTGTGTGTGTATGTGTGTATGTGTGTGAATGTGTGCGTATGTGTGTATGTATGTGTGTATAAGTGTGTATGCATGTGTACGTGTGTATGTGCATTTGTGTATGTGTGTATGCGTGTGTGTTTGTGTATGTGTGTATGCATGCGTGTGTGTGTGTTTGTATGTGTGTATGTGTGTGTATGTGTGTGAGAGAGAGGGAGAAAGAGAGAGAGAGGGAGAAAGGGGAGAATTGTTTTAAGGAATTGGTTCACGTGGTTGTGGGTCCTGGAAAGTCCACAATCTTCAGAGTAAGCCAGCCATCTGGAGAGCCCGGGAAGAGCTGGTGTGACAGAGCTTGAGCTCTGCTCGAGTCCACAGCAGTCTGGGTGCAGAACGCCCTCACTCTTCCTCTCTCGGGGCTTTCAGCTGATTTGAGGAGGCCTGCCCATGTTATGGAGGGTGGTCTGATTTGCACAAAATGCACTCATTTGAAATTCCGCTTTCTCTAATAGATATGCTTACGGCAGCATCTAGACAGGTGCCTCGTCAAATACCTGGGTATTGTGGCCTCGGCAAGCTGACACATGAAATTAAGCGCAAAATCCATCTGAGCTGGGCTGGAGCGGCGGCTCAGTGGTTACGGCGCTTGCCTGGCATGTGCAAGTGCGCAAGTTCAAATCCCAGCACCACGCACACAACTAAGTGTCAGAGCAACGAAAGCCATGTGAAAAACTCAATAAAAATTGATTCTCTCTCTCTCTCTCACTGTCCCCTGTTTCTTTAAAAAAAAAAAATCCGTCTGAGCTGTGGCATGTGTCAATAGTTCACTCCGTGTTATTCTTCAGTAATATTCCATGGTGCGTAAGGACCAGTCTATTTAACCTTCCCACGGAAGGACGCTGGATCGTTTCCAGTCTGGGGCTGTTACAGATGAAGCTGCTATGAATGATTGTGTGAAAGTTTTAATTTCTCTTGAACTGTCCCGTTGCCCACTGACAGGGACGTGCACTGAACACATGCTTAACTCTAAGAAGCGTCCAGCCTGATTTTCAGAGTGACTTACCATTTTACAATCTCACCAAAAAAATGGATGAGTCAGGTTTATTATTTTTTTCCTAAGAGAGAGAGGAATAGTGATAGAGAAAGAAAGGGAGAATCAATTTTATTTAGTTTTTCATGTGGCTTTTGTTGCTCCGACACTTCGTTGTGTACATGGTGCTGGGGTTGGAACCCATGTCCTCGCTCATGCCAAGCAAGTACCGCAACCCCTGAGCCACCGCTCCAGCCCCATGAGTCAGGATTTTTTTAAGCTCCTTCCCAGAATTTGGTGTCATTGATAGTTTTTATTCAGGTTGTTCTAGTAGGTGTGCACTTGTACCCTGTTGTGGTTCTCATTTGCATTTCCTGATTGGCTGTTGACCATCTTTTCACAAGCTTACTGGCTCTTTGTGTATCTTCTTTAAGTGTTTGTTCAAATAATTGGATTATTTGGTGTCTTAGAGTTGAGTCTAGAGAGTCCTTCATGTATTACTGGTGTGAGTTGGGTATGAGATTTGCAAATAATTTTTTCCCAAATAGAGACTCCTCTTTTATTTTATTTTTTTTTTAAAGAGAGAAGAACAGTGAGAGAGAGAGAGAGAATCAATTTTATTGAGTTTTTCACATGGCTTTCGTTGCTCTGACACTTAGTTGTGTACGTGGTGCTGGGGTTTGAACCTGTGTACTGGAGCATGCTGGGCAAGCGCCGTAACCGCTCCAGCCCGTGACTCATCTTTTAAATCTCTCAGTGGGGTCTTTCACAGAGCAAAAAAATTTTATTTATTTATTGGCTGGTTTTTAATTCATTAGTGTTAAGGATGTTTTGAAAGCATCCCCGATTTATTCTCTTTTTTCCTTTTTCTTTTCTTTTTTTTTTTTAAAGAGAGGAGAATGAGAGAGAGAGAGAGGGAATCAATTTTCATCTGGCCTTTGATTCTCTGACAGTTGCATATGCTGGGTTCTTTAAAGATCAAACTAACTTTAAAACATATATACATTAATCAACCTCATCAACTTTCCGTTACTGTTTGTAACCAATTCCTGAGTAATGTATAGAGGAGAGGTTTATTTTGGCTCATAGTGTTGGAGGTTGCAGTTGACGGTTGCTCGGGCCTATCACCCTGGACAACATGGCAGGAGACTGTGGCCGACGTATCATCCACTCCACAGATGCCAGGAATCAACAAGAGAGGAGACAGCGAGGTTCCCAGGATCCTTTTCACGGGCCTCAACCTGGGCCCAACCTCTTAAACGCTCCACCACCTCCCAAGAGTGTCACAGGCTGAGAGCAAGCCTCCAGCACACGGGCCTTCGGGGACACTTATCCAAACCATAGCAATACATTTGTATTTCTAACGATCTGAAGTGACTTATTTTCCTAATGAAAAAAATGTGAACATCTGAAAGAAATCAATATTCCTTAAAATGCGCTCCACAGGCTGGGTCTGGGGGAAAGGCCAGCAAAGTGGAGGACTTTACTTTTAGAAAACGGAGTCTGAGCCGGGTGTGGTGGGGCACTCCGAGTCCCAGCAACGCTGCAGGTTGAAGCAGGGGGATCACAAGTTTGAGGCTAGCTGTCTCAAAATGAAAAGTAAAAAAAGAAGAATCTTTCTAGAGGTTGTAGCTCTGTGGTAAACTACCTTGGGTTTTTATCCCCAGTATCACAGAAAAGAAAAGAAAAAGAAAAACAAAGAGAAGTGGGGGGGAGAAAGAAAGAAGGAAGGAAGGAAGGAAAGAAAGAAATAATTTTTTTCTTGCCAGGCTCAGTGGTGCAAGTCTATAATCCCATGACTCGGGAGGCTGAGGCAGGAGGATTGCAAGTTTGAGACCAGCCTCAGCAACTTAGTGAGACCCTGTCTTGAAATAAAAAAGTGTTTTTATTCTTCTTTTTGGATCATTTGTAACTATGTTCTTTCCTACTGAATATATTTGTGATTGAGCCTAGACATGTAAATAACTTTTAGAACCTTTTATTTGCATCTCCTCTCTTCAAAATTATGGCTAAAACACAGTTTAAAGGACATTTTTTTTTCAGGGCTGAGGATCGAACTCGGGGCCTTGCGCGTGCTAGGCAAGCGCTCTGCCACTGAGCTAAATCCCCAACCCCTAAAGGACATTTTTAATTAAAAAAAAAAAAAAAGCTTTACTAAAGTAAAAAGTAAAAATAACATAATACATTTGTCTTCTGTTCCCTTTCATTAAATAGAACCTGTTCTAGGTGCCTAGAAGCATTTCATTTAAAAATTTAAAAATATATATATATATATGTTTAGTCCCAGATATCTGAAACAAAATCGAAAGAGAAGAAAAGTAAGAGATCTCACGTTTCCTGATTTGAACACTTACAAAACTACAGTAATCAAAACAGTGAGGCTCTTGGGGTTGGGGATCTAGCTCAGTGGCAGAGCGCTTGCCTAGCACGCGCAAGGCCCCGAGTTCAGTCCTCAGCCCTGAAAAAGAAAAAACAAAAAAAAAAGCCCAGTGAGGCTCTTGCAGGGAGAGACACACACCCGTCCACAGGACAGAATGCAGGCCCGCCCCGGACCCCACGCAGACGGCAGACGGCCTTCCCAGTGGGGCAAGGCAGTTCAGGGGGAAAGGACAGCTTTCTCAGTGAGGGTGCTGGGGGCAAAATCTCAGCTGCAAAGGAACAAAAG
>PVKS010053908.1:0-10251 GCA_004027875.1 Aplodontia rufa
CAAAAGCAAATGATTTTAGAAGCAGAAATCTATTTGGATTTTCTTCCTCAGCAACCAAATCTTTTAATTAGTGGATAATCCAATGACTTTGAAATATCAATTTTTTCAATATTGGGAATATTTGTGACTTCTCAGATTGTTTTTTCTCTTCGGATGCTCATATGCCACATTTGATCTTTATATCTTACATCATGAGTTAGATGTGTTACACATCTCTTCATACTTCACTCAGTCAAGAAATGTGAACTCAGGGAAAAGGAAGGATAGAGGAAATGATGTTTGAGCAGTGTCCCACAAGAGGATGAGAAGATAAAAATCTTGAACTACCTATGATTCTAAAAGAAAATATCAGAGCCAATTCCTTGAGAATATGCACTGTGATAAGAAATGAAATATAAATTTCCCTGAAAACTTATCCTAATAGACTAAGTAAATGGCTTGGTGACTGATATGAGGGCAATTCAGAAGCATTGGTTGTGTTTAAAGTGAGATGATCTTTCCCTCATGATTGTTTTATTCTCTTTCTAAGTTTTGTTGCAGTGTCTTGATACCTGGTTTTGCCACCATTTCCCTGGCAATCCAGGATCTACTCCATTGCTGAGATTCCTCCCAAACTCTCGATAGCAAATTGTGTGGTAAATCTGGCCCTTCATGAAATTACTTGAATAGCTAGGCAAGATATACATCAATGCCACTTGATTCTGTAATTAGAAATCGATTTGGGCACTCTTCCTAAAAAAGCAGTTCTTTTTATTTGTGGATACCGCAAAGACTTGGAAATATAAATTTGCTCCTTGTGTGACGTATCTTGTGCTCAGATGGATTTTTCCCTCTTTGGATGGTCACACCTCAAGTTTGCATTTATCTTACATTATGTCTAAGATGTGGGACACACCTTTTTCCACTTCAATAGTGAAGATATGTGAATTCATTCCAATGTGTGGATAGAGTAAAAGAAGATGCAGCAGTGTCCCATATGAGTATGAGAAAACAAAACAAACCCAATGAAACAAGGGTAGAACTCACTGCTTTTCTGAAAAAATGTATCAGAGTCATTTCCTTAAGAAAACGGACTTTGAAGATGAAGGAAATATGCATTCTTCTGGAAACGTATCAAATTGGGACTCTAAATTGTTTGGAGAATAGAGTGAGAGCATACAGCATGATGATACAGTGGATGAAGTAATTCGTACAGGTTTCTCACATAATATAAGCGGTTGGGTCATGAGTGGTGTCTGAGAGGTTACAACTATTAGTGAGGTGAGGGAGAATGTGGGATTGAACCCCAGCACAACGTCACACAGAAGTTTTAGATTAACAAAGGTCACAGGCAAAACTAAATATTATTGATTTTCTCTCTCTCTCTAACTCACTGTCCTTTTCATTGAAAAAAAAAAAGAGTTATTCTTTTACATATTCTTGTGAGATTTGACATTGAACACTGGGGTTATTCTTTCCTCCTCTGAATAGCAATCACAGTGCTCTCCACACTCCTGCACCATGTCACTGGAATATGTAATCTTGTTTGATGTATGTAAGGCTATGAGAAGCACAATCTGTCTTTGGGGTGCCAAAGTGCTTGCTTTCTTAAAATCAGACTGAGGATTTGTTTAAGGAACATTTCAGTCACACGAGTGAATACAATGAAAACCAAAAACTCCAAAGCTAAAGTGAAAATAGTGAAAGATAACTGTAGGGCCACAGCTGTATTTGAATTCAGAAGGATTAAGAGGGTGGTTTGTTCAGAGGTATAATTTTCTGAGAATATATCCTATTTCCTTTCCAGCATCTGCAGACTCACCTGCTGTCAGGAAGGTAATTCAAGTTCTGTGTTGATATGGAATGGTAAACTGCATGCTAATGGATTATACGACATTTAATAACTATCTTCTCTCCAAGCACATGAAGCCTCTCAGCAACATAAAATCTTGTCTTCCAAAGAAAGCAAGACAGAAGGAGGGAGCATGGGCACTCACTTCTGGTAAGGTTTGCAGTAGAGCATCCCTGCAAAAACTATATTAAAACCTTTGAAATGCTAGCAGACTTTACAATCATAACCTTCTTTATCCACAGAGGTGGGATGATCTGACTCAAATACCTGTGTCTTTGTTTGTGAAGGTATAAGCACAAGTGTTTTGAAACCAATAATTACCTTGGGTATTTCTACAACTAAAGTTTCAGTATTGGCATCAGTTCACAAGTGAGCTGGGTAATTGGGCCACTTCCACCATCCCTAATGCAAAGAAGCTTATGGGAGTACCAACACACACTTCAAGATTCTTGGAAAACTGAGAAGCAGTGTGCACTGGTCCTCAGAATATCAAGGCCAGTATGTGAAACACAAGAGGAATTCATCTTAACGTCAACGGCACTTGTAGTATGGCACAGCATAACAATTAATCCCCTGGAAGTTGTGTTTCAGTTAATGTGTCAATTTACTCCATGGCCCTCACTATTTCTGGTGAGTTCTGTAGTAACTAATCATACTGCAACTTGTCCTATAGGTGTTGTGATATGTATATTGAGAGTGGGGGAAGAACCACTTTCCTAGCAATTTCCTTATGATTAGTAAATCCAAAAAATGTCTTTCACACAGTCATGAACTGATCCTATTTCATTGCATTAATTTCTTGGTTGTATTGTTCTCAATGTGGGGAACTGAGCCCATACCTTTGGACCTGTGAAGAAAGTGCAACACCAATGTGTTTTCCTCATGGAACTCTCTGATACCTTTGTGGGCTTGGAAATCCCAGACTCAGGCACTTGCCCTGTTAGGACTTAATGACATCCCTAAAGATAGGAAGGTGTGCAGTGGAGAAACTCATGGTGAAGGGAAATAGCACAGTGTTTGAGTTTCATTGCATGTCACATGGCCTCACAGGGAGGGACATGATCTCATTGTGTAGAGACCTCATATTCCTGTGTCATGGTCTGTGTTTAATATAGGTTTAGAGTACACAGGTCACTGAAAAGTACTCTTATTCACATTATTGGTAACATTTCCTCCTTACAGGCCTGCATCTTCTTCGTGGTGTACTTTTACCCTCAGTATTCACCTCCACTCGTTCATATGCCCATCACAATCATTCTTCCCACAGCATGGGAAGGGATCTGATGACACTGCAAATATTACCTTCAGCCACTCTTGAGTGGATGCACCAGTGTCATAAAACAACTTGGGATCATCCTCCATGATATGAATTCTGACTGACTCCATATGTGTATGCCTTGCCCTGACTGCACTGTCCTCTGCCATTACTCCCCTTTACACCCTTAATTCTCACACAGTGTCCCTTTTCATACTTGTTTGTATGTCCAACTCCCACCTTCCACGCTCTGATTATTTACTGCTCTCTTGTTCAGAAGTTCACTCCTTATGTCTCCATCACTTCCTAACTTCAGGAAACCTACCATCCCTGACACATTTTATCTAGTCTTATCTAGTCTAGCTCTAGCTAGAACTTGAATTATGGGTGGAAGGAAATACAAATACTGATACCAATGCAATGTTAGTGTAGTCCCTCATATCCAGAAGCCAAAAGACTAAACTGTAAATGGAATAATATGCATACCACATGGTAAATACGTAGGAGACATCTGGTGACATGCTCATGTGGCACCAGGGTATCCAGAAGGAGTTTATATCACCAACCACGTGCAAAATCTCAGAAGTGTTCACAAAGGCCACTGAATCCCTGTAGAAGAAAACCACAGAACACAGAAAAGAAAGAGAAAGAAAATAGATATTTTGTTTCTTGATATAGGTATAAACCTCCAACAGTCTTTAGGTAAAGAAAAATGATTCAGAGTGGAGGTTTACAAGTAACAATGATGAGGAAGTGACAGAAATTTCTGGGAGTTTTCTTGTTCCTCAGGTAATATTAAATTTTGTTTCTGAGAAATTATTATACACCTTGAGCGGATGAACCATTGACCACTTATAGGTGTTGGACCTGATGACATGGAATGACTTTCTATGAAATTTGTAAATGTTTGGAATCTGTAAAGGTACTCTTGAAAGGAATAAAGAGGTAATGAGAACATAGCGGCACATCTGTAATTGCATAGGAGACTAAGGCAAGAGGAAGGCAGGTAAGATTCCACACAGAGTATATTACAGACACCTGCAGAGCCAGGATTCACACATTGTCCCTCTAAATTTAAAGCTAGATTTGGTACTGCCCAAATATATTACAATTATTCTTTAGTATTCTCTTATATTTTGGGAGATTGTTACACTTAGTAAACTTTCTAGCATTTTGAGAAAATTCTATACATTTTTTTCAGAGTCAGATGTTGACATGACTTCGGAAGAAGGGGAGGAGAGCCCAAGTGGCACCAAAAGTAGAAGGCCACAGGTATGTAAACAGGCTAATTAAAATTTGTGCTTTACCACTGTTTTCCTTGCTGGTGTAAGGTGAAAGAGCCTGAAAACAACAGCTGTTGTACAATCCTTGGAATACAAATTTCATCACTGCATACAAAAGCCTGTAAGAAATTAAGTGTTTAAGAATCAGAAAAGTTCAAGAAAAATCATGTCATGAAAGTGTGTATATTCTCCTGGTAATTGATTTACATTGTCCTCAGTACTGTGTGTGATTCCTGTGGGTTACCTCCTTCAGTGATGAAGAAACTAAAATTCAACTTGTAATTCAACTATAACCAGTTGAATTCAAGAACACAAGGAACAGCAACTGCCAATGAACACATTCATTGCAAAGGAAATTCATTCACAAAGCTTCACATCACTAATTGTTCATGCCAAAACTCATCCTTCTCTTCTGCTTGACATGACTGCCATTTTCCTGGCAGAGAATAGTCCCAATCCAAAACTACCACTTCTTGCTATGAATTTTCAAACCTTCCAGAATGGGACCTTCAGTATAAGGGTATATATAAAATCGTCCCAAGATAATTATTTCTATGCAGGAAATCAATCTATATTACAAAACCTGTATACCCTACCATTTTTGTGGATGTTAGAGGACTTCTTTGGATGCAGTTATTGGGGAATTTTGAAAATATGGTTGCTGTATTGCCTGGTTTACTCCTGCTCTCTGTTTATTAGGGTGACATTTTGAATGCTTGTGCAGAGATTTCACATTCCACTTTCACATATGCTCCCACGTACTAGGCAATGTTCTCCTTGGGATGTGCTCTGGGTAGGCTTTTGATCTTAGTCTTTAATACACCGACAGATATGTTCAATATCACATCTTTTCACTGCATTTTTTCCTAAAGAGGAGAAAACAACCTCCTGTTGAATTCACACTACAAGATGAAACACTTACACACTTTTGTCATAATGCTTATTTGAAATGATTTCTATAGTGCATCGAGTAGAACGGACACGGTAGAACATTACCATTCTATATGTGTAAGGAAAAGAATGGAATTTTTCAGAAGGCATTTCACTTCTTTGCACAGTGGAACTCTGTCCATACCTCACCCCAATTGTGAGTGCTCTTGTGTCAATATAACATACAGACACATGTTTCTTCCTGGTATTTGTAAAGCACAGTTTTCCAAAAGTGGATTTCATCTCAGCAATGTCTTTTACAAACAAATTGGATTCCCTAAACAATGAATTAGAGCAAGTGGAAGACTGTTTCCCTTGTGCTCATTGTGACATTATTCAGACACTATCATCACAAGGATCATAATCTAGCAGTAGAATTTGTCACTCTAATGTTTACACTGTGCAATGGTGTGTCATACCCAGTGCATTTCTCAAAACCTTTTCAATTAAGTCTCACATTCTTACATGTGGTGATGAATCCATTCATCCGTACCTGTTAGTAAGTGCTGTGAGACTCTGTGTCTGAGGAACTCATCTCAGGTTTTTCCACATCAGGGGAGCTATGAAGAGGAGAGTTGAGATTGCTCTGGGGAGCATTGGTTATATGCTTCATTGTTGCTTATGTACATGTCTTTTAAGTATAATTCCCATGATTTCTAAGTTACATTCTTGGGTGGCATCTAAAGTGTCATGTGAAATCTTTGCTCATCTGATTATTCTCATTGAACTTACCAGATTTTACTTGTGGGTCATCCAGAGATGGGTGTGTCCTGTTTCCCTGCTGATTTCCGTGAAAGAGCAAAGAAGACAGTACGTGGACGCATGAGAGGTAAGAAACATATACTTGAGAGAACTATGTGGAGAGAATACTGATTTAGGACAGGAGCATTCCCATTTTCTAATTGTTCAACAAAGGTATGAATAAAGGATGCGGTGAGGGCAAAGAGAGAAATTGAGTAAGGACAATGAACTTTCAGGCATCTACCACAGGTGAAATTGTAGGCTTCAACAGTGGATGTGACATATGAGTTCCAGGCTGACACACACATGCATGGCAGGAACAGTGGCAATGAGGAAGAGGGTTGGAACACAGGGAAGGAAAAATTGGAAGGCAAAGATTACAGGATGTAAGGGAAGCAAGAAGGAGAAGTTGTACAGGGCAGACGAAAGGAAATTTAAGTCCCACTTTAGAAGGAGAATGGGCAGTCTTTGAAAATTGTAGAAGAATTTGTGTGATTCAAGTTCAACTTCAGTGAGGAGAAGAACGAAATGATCCCTCCCATTCTGTCTCAGGCCTTGTTGGCAGGGAATTGAGGAGTGAAGAGTGAAGGTCCTGAGCTAACTTTGTTTCTCAGAAGTAATGATGCATGTTTATATTTAATGACAAGGAAATGTATTCTGCTACCATGGACAAAAAGGCAAAACGGAAAGGACAAGTGAAAAAGTAGAAAGTGAATGAATATTTCTGGAGTGATCAGCAAAAACAGTGCTTTCCAAAATGTGCTTTCTAAAGTTTATCAACTCCTCTAACAGTCAATTTTGGGGCATATCCTTTGGTGGAACAAGAGCTATTGTCAAGTTCAGCATGAGAAATGGGGAAGGGTAAAGTCCACATCTGAATTTTCCAGCTGTTGTGCATCCTCTGTTACATGAAGTGCTCATTCTTCATCAGCAGGTCTTTGCCTCCAATTCTCCCTTACATTGTAAGGAGATTCCATTGATCCATGCCCACAGACCACATTGTTTGCAGAAATGGAAATTATATCCACTCAGGACCTAGCAATTGACAACTCTTTGATCAAAAATTCATGACAACACCAGATCAAGAGACAGCATAAGGGGCTGGAACAGAGGCTTGTTGTTTGCTGCAATTTTCCAGCATGTGCAAGTACGTGGGTGAAACCCTAGCACCCATGTACACCACTAAGAGTCTGAGCCAAGTGTCTGTGAAAAACTGAATAAAAATTGATTCTCTCTCTTCCTCCCTCTCTCTCTCTCTCTCTCCCTGTCTCTCTCTCTCTTTCTGTCTCTCAAACTGTCCTTCTCTCTTGAAGAAAACAAGAGAAAGCATAAACCTTAGTTTAATTCTCAGCGTGTCCCTTGAATTTCCCAGTGGAATGAAGGTTAGAGATGCAGCTGTTATATTTCCAAGTGGCATATCTACATTGTGAGGGGAACAGCGGTGAGAATTATCCAAAGGAAGGAGACAAAAGGGAAAGAGTGAAGAGCAGATCTCAAGAGGTTGCTTCGGAAAGGCTAAAGGGAAAGGGCAAGGACAAATTATAAAATATGTTAGGGGAATGGGAGAGAATCCTGAGGAAATAGTAAATGCAATTCAAATGATAATAAGTAGATTGTTACCTACCAGTCGAAGGTGAGCTTATGTTGCTGGTTCAGGGATGATTAGAAACTTTAGGGTCTGGACTCCTTGTGGAATCCTGCAGGAACTAATAACAGCTCTCCAAAATGACCTGGCACTGGATGTATGTGTCACCACTGGGAGTCATTCCAATGAGAAATATAGCAATTCAATTGCATTGCTTGTTTTTAAAGTGAGATGATTGTTCCCTCATGATTGTTTTCTTATATTTCTAAGTATTGTTACAGTGTTTCGGTGGCTGGGAATTCCACCACAGCTTTGGCAGTTCCGTGAATGTACTCCATTGCTGAGATTCCTCCCAAAGTATTGATAGCAAATTGTGTGGTACTCTTGCCCTTTCATAAAATTACTTGAATATCTAGGGAAGACATACCAAACCCAACGAAGTCAGTAATCACAAATCTACTTGGAAGTGCTTTCTCCAAAATCAGTTCTTTGTATTTGTGAATATACCAATGACATGGAAATATTAATATGCTGATTGTGTGACATTTGTGAGCGCTCAGATCAATTTTCTCTCCTTCGCTGCTCAAACCAGAAATGTGTACGTTATCTTTCATTCTGACTGAGAATTTGGATACTCCTCTTTACACTTCAATGAGTGAAGATGCATGAACACATTCAAAAGCTTAGAGAGACAAGAAAAGAGGGTACAGCAGTGTACAGCAGTGAAAAAATGGAAATCGTATTTCTAAGTTACATGTCTAAATTGGGAGGGGAGAAGAAGTAGGAATCAACCATACCTAAGTGGTGAAAAAAATGAAGACAAGGGCTGCTGAGGTTGCTTCTGAAAGGCTAAATGGAAGGGGAAATGAGAAAAGAATGAAAGAAGTTAACTAGGTAATTTTGGAAGGAATCATGAGGAAATCTGTTGCTGCCTTCAACAGAAAGGACAGACTTTTCATCTAGAGATTCTAGGAACCTGCAGGGTCTGGCAGAATTGGGAACTTCCGCAATAACTAATTTCAGCTCTCTGTAATAACCAGGCAGAGGGATGTATGGGGTACATCAAGTGAGTCCTTCAGTTGAGAAACAGAGCACTTCAGAAATATTGAAGTTTTCAGAGTGAGAAAATCATTCCTTTCTTATTATTGTATTAATTTTATAATTACTAGTATTTTTCTTTTGATATCTGGGAATGAAACCATGGCCCTAGGCATTCTCCATGGCCGAGCTGCAGTATTAACCCTGGATAGCTATTTTTGTGGTCAATCAGTCTTTCATGAAACTACTTGAGAAGCTGGCAAGAAATACCCAACCAGACTCTTTGTGTAAGCAGAAGTCCTTATGAAGTCGATTCCTCAAACACCAATATTTTTTTCTTAGTGGATATACCAATGAGTATGAAAGTCAAATATTGGCTGATCATTCTGCGAGGTCTCAGATCACTTTCTTTCTTTGGATGGTATATCTCAGTTTTGATGCTTATCATGCATTATTTCTTAGATGTGTGACACATGTTTGCTCACTTGACTTAGTCAAGAAACATGAAGTTGGTCAGTGCAGAGGATTCAGTAAAAGAAGGTGCACCACTGTCCCACAAGGGTGGTAGAAAACAACTAAACATGAACTCACTATTACTCTCAAAGAAAATGTCTGGGCCAATTTTTTGGGATGACTCTGATAAAAAATGAAGTGTACTTTCCCCCAGAATCTTTTGAATGTTTTGGACTCACTAACTGCAAGATGAGTGTGGGGAGAGCATACATACTTCAAATAAAATGTTAAAAAACACTGATAGGTTTCACATAGCACATCTGCTGTGTCACATTTACTTTTCCTTTGACATTGAATGTGGGGGTGGTTCCTCCTTTTCTCCTCTGATTAGAGATCACTGTGCTCTCCATTGTCTTGCACCTTGACATTGGTACATGTACACTTGTTGATTGTATCCATGGTTATCAGAAATAGCATCCCCCATTTGGAAGCTAATCTGCATGCTTTTTTAAAAACCATACATATCAGATATGTTTTTTAAAGAGAGGGAAAGTGACAGAGAGAGAGAATGAAGGCATCAATCGCATTTAATTTTTCACGTTGCCTTCATTGCTCCAACACTTTGTTGTGTATGTGGTCCTTGAGTTCGAACCTATAGACTCATGCATGCAATGCAAGCACTGTAACCACTCCAGCCCTAGATTCTAGGTATTTTAAAGGAATATTTCATTCATGTGAATGAACTCATGTGTTGTCTTGTAATTTCAACTTTGTGGAATGTATGATGTCAATCCAAAAATCACACAGACACATTGAGATCATGTTTGCTTCAATTCCATTATGTGATTTTCTTGATTGTATTCTTCTAAATGTTTGAGAATAAACCCACATTGTATTGTATACTAAGTAGGTGAGACACCACTGACCTTTGCTCATGGACCTCTCTGATATATTTGTGGGCTGGGTAAACCAAATTTCAGGAAATTGCCCTGCAAGAAAGAAAATGAGGTCCCTCAAGATAGGAAGATGTGCAGTGGAGAAACTGCATGGTGAAGGAAAGCAGCAGACACAGTGTTTGTGTTTTCTTATATGTCACATTTGAAACCATGCAGAAAGTTAGGAGCATAGTTTAAAT
>PVKS010053909.1:0-10249 GCA_004027875.1 Aplodontia rufa
TATAGGATTTGTTTTCCTTTCAAATAGAATCAAAATTCCTGCTGCTACAGTCAACCTGGAAGCCATTTCTCATCATTATCATCCCCCTGTCACCTGACTTCAAGCTTTCCCTCACCCAGACCAAGTACTTGTGCTCATCCAGGTGGTTGGCCAGGTACACTGACCCATGCCCTTGTCACTGAGGGGTCTGAGCTCTTGCCTTACACTGTACTCTAATGGGCACATTTACCCTCCTAAGAGAAAATATATACCTCCAAAAGAATGAATTACCATGAAGTGACGCTGAGAGCCGTGTTAACTGGTCTTTCTTCCTTTTACCATTTCCTTTCTCTTATTACCCAGTATTAAGCCTATTAAAGGGATATTTTATGTTTTGTCCTGAAAGATGTTTATGTTTTGTCCTGAAAGATGCTCAATCACTTTAATGCTTTTAAAATGGAATCTCAGCTTTATTTTTAAGAAGTCAGTTTGATGTTCTACCAGACTAAGTGGATACTGTGTGATGGGTAATGTGATAGGACCAAGTATCCCATGGTGATTTATCTAACACCCTCCCCTGCCCCCTTGCATTTGAGTGGGTGCCTTCGTCTTAGATGATGTCCTCATGTGCAGTGATGTCGGTGAACAAACTCTAACTTCTCAGAGAACAGTACTAACCAAGGTGCTGACACTCAGAAAGATAAGCTCATACCTAGAATAAATGCTGATCCATGTAGCAGTAATTCAGCTCCATTTTCAGTGTTGGAAAGGCCCAATATATTTAGATAGCCACTGTCTAGATAGTTAGTATCCCTCAAGACAAACATTTTGGTCTTGGTGGATAACTGGTTGAACATTGAACATTAGTAATAACTGAATCAGTCTCTGGGAGTGGGAATCCAGGTTGCTGCACTCCACATGGCCTTAATCCCTGACTCAAAGATTTCCTTATTCATGCAATTATCATAGTGCATGGGTAGCAGATGACAGAAGTTGGCTGATGTCAAATGACTAAGTCGTTCTGACTAGCTAACTGTTTAGTACCCTTTCTGTGGTTAATCATTCCAGGTAGTGGTAAACATGAATTTAAAGTGTCTATACCATTTATGACAACTTCCATAATTTGATCTACAAGCCTCTTCCTCTTCCTTTATTTTTCTTGATCTTTCCAGTCTTAGTTCTTCCTTAAGAACCATAGGCAAACGGGCCTGGTCATTTATTCATTACCATAATACTATGTACACTGTTACTGCGTGATTGCTCTATTTGTACCTACACTCAACAAACAAATGCACTACTAATCATGGGACAGTGGAATTTATTCTCATCACTGCAGTCTTTTAAATCTTCATGAGTGAGGGTTCACTACAGCAGTAACCACTTATGGATCATGCCCATATTAGAGTCAAGATTCACTTTTTAGATCCTCTGTAATCTAGTCTTAAAGAAACCTACATGAAGCCATGGACATGGGTTCTGGTAGAGATTCCAGTGAAGTGATGATGGGGTACCTACTATACAGATGACTTTTGCCCTCCAGCCCTGTTAATGAATGATCCCAGACATATTTCATCTATCATTTACCAAATTGCAGCTCTCCCCCACTTAACCTTATGGATCCATCTGAAAAGAGTTCATAGGATACTTTCTGGCAGCAGATCATGGAATGCTCCATCATCAGGAGTTCCTTCTGAATCGGAGGCCACATTCTATGATCTAATTTTCACATCCTGTATAATTTTCTGCTGCAGATGGCATGGCCTTGTTCCAGAACTATAAGGGACTACAGTTTGATTTAAAGTTTCACCATAAAGTCTACATATTATCTTTCAAACCATAAAACATCTTAGTGACATAAAACCTGAAGAGTCGTATGGCTAAAGAGTCAGGGCTACTTGCACTGCAGCTTGGACTACAGGTCTATTCTGGGCCTCCCACAAAGTTGGAGGCCAAGGATTCATATGTGACCCAAAAAATGGGTTTGAACTTTAATAACAGTTGTACAATATGATGATTTAGAACCTGAAGAGTTACACAAAATAACATGTGGACTTCTTATTGATGAGAAATAAGAAACACTTATGTTTTTTTTTCAAATGAGATGTCTTGCCCAATGTATTTATTTGTTTATTTATTTTCTGTGTTTGCTCTGGCACTGAATTGTCAAAGTTGAATAGCTTCAACAGAGAACTATGGACTGCAAAGTCTAATATATTTATTTATTTACTTAAGAAAGAAAAACTGAGAGAGAGAGAGAGAGAGAATCAATTTTTATTGAGTTTTTCACATGGCTTTCGTTGCTCTGGCATTGCTCTGACACTTAGTTGTATATATGGGTGCTGGGGTTTGAACCCGTGTACTCGCAAATGCCAGGCAAGCACCGTTACCCCCCAGCCACCACTCCAGACCTAAAATATTTATTATTGATCTCATTTGTAAAAAAAAGTTTATAACCTTTTTCCCTTTTTAATATCATTGGATCAAGAAGTTCATCAATATATTGGGCCCCTGAAATTTTGAATAGTTTTACCTTCATAGATTTAATTATTGATTGTGTGATGTCAATTTTTTTGAAAACTTAATAGCATAAAACAACATATTATTATTATTATCTCAAAATTCTTGGGAGTTAGGAGTTTAGACACAGCAAAGGGGGGTATTTTACCAGCAGTGATCAGAAATGTGGCCTCATTTAAGGCTCAAGATCTTCTAAGGCATGTGATTATTGGAAACATTGCTTCTTGAAGACTATCAAGTGAAATGCTTTGTGTTCTCTCTGGCTGTTGACTGAATACCTCTTCAAGTTCCTGTATTTAATTTCCTCCATAAATAGTTCACAACTTGATGATTTACTTTCCAAAGTCAGTAAGGCAGAGAGAATATATTCAGCAAAACACAAGTTACAATTCTGTACAACATAATCTTATATGATTAATTATTTATAACCTGTCACCTTATCCATGTTCAGTTAGTTAGCAGAACACAGGAAGCATACCTACCAGCAGGTGGGGATCATGAGTTCTATAAGTAGCTTGCCCACCTAGAGAGTAATACCTTCTCTTTGGAGCAAAGTTCTGTTATTGAGTTCTCAAACATTTTGACATTTCTGCTTGTGCGGTTTGACTGAAATTATATCATTAGTACAGTGGTTATTTGATGTTCTGTGGTTGGAGTAGACACTCTAGATAATTTCTGATAAATTTATAACAAAGGTGGAAAAGTTAATATAGCCCTGGGACAATGTGACACATATTTTCTATTTTACTCTGGTGTATTTCTCTGGAATAAGAACTAATTCTGGTCCTCCTCTCTGAGAGTGATGAAAATGTATACATTCATAAGATCACTGGACAATTGGTAGGTGCCAGAATCCATGCCATTTTTTCTGGCCATGTTTGACAGAGCCATTATAATAAAGGTTACCACTCGAGTATGCGCAGTAGTTTTCTGTCAACCACTGTGCTTTACCCACTCTTAATAGCATCAGACAGTGAATTAAATCAATCTGCCTGGGAGCACAGCCCTACATTGTGGAGGACTTCAAAAGTGATATGGATCTCTGCCATATAGCCCATTTCCCTGGAAATGCGTTATAGTATTTTACTTCTCTCTTGGGTTGTGTGTACTTTCAGATGTTTCTACTTGGGATTCCCAATTCTACACTTAAAATACTGCAAATTAAAAGTTTGATTTAAGGATTGTTCCATATATCAAATCCATTCATTCGTATTATAATTCGGAAAATGGTGCACTGATTAGAAGGTGTTTTGTAGATACAGAGGATCCATTGTCATCTGGTCCCAGACCCAATTTGTCCTTACTCTGGCAAGAAGTCCGTGGCAGCACTTTTTATCCCTGAATTTCAATGTCAATTTGTCACTAAATCCTCCAAAGACCTGGATATTCTCCTTTTTCCAACTCCTGTTGAGTCATAGATCCCTTTGAGAAAGTACTAAGTAATTACCATAGAACAGACAAACATTGCAAACTCCTCCCTCTTTCCATATTCCTTCCTCATGGATACTAGGCTTTTCTTTCAGTGAGTACACAAGGACTTGAAAACTCCACCCACTGGGCAAGAAATTGTGCCTTTTTTGGTGTGACCATCTTTAGCCTTCTGATCATTAGTATTAGATTGATATGGCTGCTGTAATAAATTGCCAGGAGTTGATTGCCTTAAAACAACATAAATATACTGCCTTACAGTTCTAGAGGCCAGAATTCTATAATCAGTTTAATTTAGAAGAAACTTAAATTTCTTTAGGGCCCACTTCATCTGGAAGTTCCAGGAGTCAATTTCTTTGCTGCTTCCAGCTTCTAGAGCCACCTTTCTTGTCCTCATAGGTTCAGTTCCCCTTCTTCCATTTTCAAAAATCTCAGCAAGATTCCTTTCATCTATCTGTCTCTGTTGAGGTTAAATCGCTTAACGCTTTTCTGCAGTCATATCTCGCCGTACACTCTCTTATATTTAGAAGTCTTTGGAGATCATTACTTGCTCTCAAATTATTAAATTTAGATATGTTTGTTTGTTGACAAAATCCCATCTATCTTGTTTCAGCGAATATTGTGTTAGACATCTTCATGAATGTGTATGGATAGAAAATCCCTGAGCACCTCTCCATTTTAATCTAATCTGCATTCATCTTGCTTCTGTTGGTAAACATGATTATTTTTTTCTATCATTTTGACATTCTATTATACCCATTGCTATCAAAGAATCTGATTAGACAATAGCATTTCTGTACTCAGTTGTATGGACAACATCCATTTTTGGGCTTCTCAAGAAGGCAGTTCCTTTTTAATCTGTATTCCCTATCACTTTGGGAAACAGCATGCTCTGAGTATTACTATGGGACCTAGTCAATGGAATAGTTTCATAACCCACTTCTCTGTATTTTTAACCTTTCCTTGAATGCCATTCTACTCCTGACATTTCTATTTAAATATGTTTGCATTGTTAATTTTCCAAAATTTCAAGGGCTTGTTATTACTGCCACCCAGAGTGTTTGCTAATACATTAAATCTTTTGTCAAGAGAATGTGCTTTTATACTGCTAAACGATTCCTCTTCTACTTTATGTGGCATGACATTTATCTAGTGCCATATAATTTAGACCCATAAATGCTCTTCTATCTTTTGAAGATATATATTAGCCATATCTTGCAGTTGTCACAGGAAATAATCCCTCTTCCTTCTTGATAATCTTAACATATTTCAAGTGGGTTATTTTTAATGTAACCAATAAAGAATTTTTTTTTAAAGAGAGAGAGATACAATGAGAAAAAGAGAAAGAATCAATATTACTTAGCTTTTCATGTGGTCTTCATTGCCCCAACACTTATTGTGTACAAGGTGCTGGTGTTCAAACCCACATCGTCGCTCATGCCAGGCAAGCATCGTAATCTCTGAGCCACAGTTCCAGCCCCAAGAATTTCTGAGGGTAGATTCTGAAGTATTATATAATTATAAGATACGTGATCATTTATGACACCAGCAGGATCTTCATGTAAAGACACCATACACAAGAATTAAAGCAGAAGCATTTTGTAAAGTAAATAGAGATCAAGTCAGATCTAAAAATAATGTGTATATGCATGTAAGTATGTGTGCAGGTGTGTTTTGTGTATGCTTTTCGGTGTACCCAACCTTTTGTGTACCTGGGGAGGTAGAAGTGTGTAGCATGTGTGTATAAAATGTCCTGATTCTGGATGTTTGTTTACACATGCAACAAAATGGAATGACATATATTCAAATGTCAGTTTTCTGGTTTTGATGTTGTCGTAAAGCTTCTCATCCATTGAGACTGCTTAGGAGAAAGCTTCACAGACCAGAACTCTCAGTGCTGTTTTTGAAGCTTCTTGAGAATTTTTATATGGTCTTAAGCATTGAGGAAGAAGCAGATTATTCAAAAGAGTTATTCAAGATGCAATTTAATGCATAAAATATTTCTCATTAAGATTTTCCACCAGATTAACATAATTATTAAAAGTTATTGGAAGGGCTGGAGTTGGTGGCTCGGTGGTAGAGCGCTTGTCTGGCATGCACAAGGACCTGGGTTTAACCCCAACACCGCATATACAACTAAGTACTGGAAAAAGAAAAACCAGATGGAAAACTAAATAAAGTTGACTCTCTTTCCCTTTCTATCTCCCATTCTCCCTCTTTCTTTAAAAAATAAAAGCTGTTGGAAACACATTAAAATTTTAGAATGACTTGTTGAAGGAATAGATAGATGTACCTCCTTTGAAAAGCATTTTCACTTTGGATTTCAAATTCCTGAGTGTATTATGGTTCTTTTAGCCTACAGATATTAAAGATCATTTGTTCTTTTAGGTAGCTGAACATACCCAAATAAAAACATATTGCCTGTCTGCCTAGAATCATACCTGTGTTTTATTGTGATATGTGAGCTATCAATAACTTGGAAGATGAATTGAAGTCACCTGAGTGATTCACAGCTTTCTATCATTCCCTTATGTTACATCAGATGTCCTTGTTAGTGACAACAATCTATACATAGTGCTCTAGGAAAGACAAGCAAAAGAAATTAAGAACTTGAAGCTAAAATGCCTGACCAAACATATGTTAGAGCAGGGAAATTTTTTAAAGGATTAAAACACACAGACAGCAATACAGTTGAAGATGCTTTGTCTAAAGTGAAAGCTATCTCATAGAGCTCAGGATGTTTGCTGACCTGGCTGCATTTTCAATGTGATTCCCAGTCAATAGTTTTATTCATTGACTCTGACTTTTTTAATCACACCCAAGGAAAAATTAGGAAGGGAGAAAATGATTTCCTGAAAAATGTGGGCTTTACAATTACTAGAAGAGAAAGATCACAGCAAGAACAAGCTTCTCTTCTACTTCTGTTTGGGGACATATTAGCAGGTAGTCAGAGTGCTCCAGGGGCAAGTAGCTACCTGAGGTTCACCTTCTTCTGTCTAACTTCAAAACTTTCAAGGGTTAAACTTGTCCACAAAACAAATTATGTAGAACGCGACTTGGGTTACCCTCTGCGTGATGACTATAAGGCTCTAACTTTTATTAGATCCTGTTTTTGATAATAGTGTAGAGTCCTAGAAAGTATTATACATCCAACTGAATTATCTCAAGAAGCTGTTTTCTCTTGCTTTACATTCCTAATCTGAGAGTTTGTGATGATTTTATTCTTTTAAAACCAATTTCCCAGATAGTGTCCCTATGCTCATATCATTTTACCACAAAATGATAACTGAATCCTCCTCTCTTAAAATTTTTTACACACAAATATACATACACACATATAAATATGCTATTTTCCAAAGCAAAAATAAAAACAAGCAGAAATAAGCTACTGAATAATCACTAATACTGGAATTAAATTATAATAAAAACGCATATACCCAAAGAACCTGGTAACGAGATATCATTCTTTTTCTTCCATTCTCACTTTCTTTGTTCATTGCTTCCTCTAATCCATCTAGACACTCACCACTTTCAAGGATCAGCTTTAACTTTTGAAGAATCCTGTTCAATCATTTTGTCCCTCCTTGTACTATAGGTTCCAACTCTGGAACCCACAGAGAGAACTGAGCCTTCTTCTCCCCAGATTAAAGCCTGTTGTCTTCGTTTGTTCCTGAAAGATCTTAAAAATACCATTTTCTTCAGGGGATACTACTGACTTCTGAAAGTCTTATGCTGCCTAAAGTGAGGGTAGGCAATCACGAGGCATGATATCTCTTTCTCAGGCACCTGATGAGGCTACCCTGGGAATCATATAGTCAGATTACCACTTGGGACTTACTAAAGTGCTCTACCCTTTAATGCAAGAAGCCTCCGTCTGGAGACAATCCACCTTCCATCCAGGAAGGGAGGAGGTAGACACGACCAATTGCTTATTACATTTTTATTAATGTTATAGCTGCAAAAAATTCTGTCTCTAATGGTATAAATAAATTTTCAATAATTGTTAATAGTTTTCACTGTTACACAAATATGTTGACAAAATAAATCTATATTTTTTCATGGAAGAGATTGACAGGTGTTCTGTCTTAAAAGTATCTACTTTAAAAATTGTATGAGATATAAAATTTTCCCAAGGCAATGATATGCTTAATTCTGCATTTTTCATGCTTAGTTTTTAATTCAGTGTATATTTCAGATAATATTATATTCTAGATGACAGCTTATTCTGAGATAGAAATATTAAGAATGGTTGAACTTCATAGGGGAAATATAAATTTTTATAGGTTTAAAGATTAAAATAAGAAGTATTTATAGATATTCTTCAGAGACATCAAGCAAAGAATTAAGTAGCATACATTGCAAAAAAAAAAATTCACATTCTAGGCCTTGCCCTGGGCTAGGTATTATCAGTAAAATAGCATTTACAATTAAAAGAGGCTTTTAGTATCATAAAATTTCAATCACAGTTTTTGGAGACATAATATTCCTCAAAAAACTGAATGTTCATTTCTAAAAATCCTGAATTTATTAGTTTTAAAGAAGCAGATTAATTTCTTTGAAAATCTACTTCCTGAGTGATATATCTTGTAGCAATTTCTTGGTAAACAAATGCTATTTTATTTGCTTTCTGCAAGAGAAAATATAAATATGTCATGAGTTTGATACAATAGGTTTAAATAGTTCTGGTATCAAATCAATCTTATTTATTTAATTGTACTAGTCTAACGCAGGCAGAACACTCATTTTTTTTTGTTTCTTTAGTGTACTTTAGTGGACTATAAAATCATACTCAATTATTTGTTTTGAATTCTAATCAGGTATGACCTGTCTATTTCCACAAAACTTTTGTCATTGTAAAAATTGTCCTCCTCTGGTTTGCTCCAGTTACACATTCTCCTTTGTTAGGTTTTGCCTGGAGGAATAACTGCTCTCTATCTTCATAATAGAATCTATCAAAGTGACTATGTATTATGGCCTGTCTGGTGAGAGTTATTCAAGAAAAATTGCTGATTGAAAATAATGTACAAAACGACTATTCATCGCTGCTCAGGTAAATCTTTTTAAGAGCAGAGAGTCACTCAGTAGCAGTGTAATAGTACACACAGCCTCAGAACTATAGTTTGGAATATGGCTTTCACTATAGAGTTCCTTTGGGGTTCCACACCATATTTTGAAAATATTTTTAAGAGAACATAAGACTCTGATAATAAATGTACTTATGATTGTGTAGAAATAGTGAAAACTCATAGACTTGTCTATAGTGTCTCACTGGGATCTTTTAAATGTTGTTTTATAAAACAATTTTTAACTGAACTTGAGAAATATAACTTGATATTGACAAGTCTCAAAAAAGGGCTCAGCATGAATAATACATGAACTGTTGATTGAGCTGGAACCTTTTATAGTTGTGACCTTTTAATTCTGAGAGTTCTGCTCTTCTGAAAAACTCCTTTATTTTCTTTTTTTCCATTTTCTTTATAAATTGCATATATTTTAATAATAATACTTAATTATAAAATTTTAAAATTCTTTAATTATATGCTCGAATGACATGGAGATGAAATGCTTAAAACTTACTAATTACACTTTCTTCTTAAATTTCTCTTAATTTTACTTTTTTTTAAATCTAGTTGAAAGGATGGTAGAGCATTTCTGTCCAATCCTCTAACAAGGAAGTGTATTTTACAAAAGATAGTTATTTTTATTTCATTTACTGAAAAAAAGCCTCATATAAATTGAAAACCAGAAGCAACAATGTGTACATGGAGATAATGGATGGAAACACACCTGACTCACATTTTACAAATTCACTGACTCCTGTTTTCTTTGTCAATTTGAACTGCTACAGGTATACCAGAGACTGAGTGACTGTGAGGAACAGAAAGTAATTTCCCACTGTTATGGAGGCTGGAAGGGCCACGGTCAAGGTAATAACAAGACTCAGTATCTGGGGAAGATCCACTTCCTCATGGGTGCTTTCTTGCTGTGTCCTCACATGAAAGAAGGGGCAGGCCACTCTAGTCACCTCCCTGTAGCCCCTCCTCCAAATACCATCATGGTGGGGTTTATGATATCAATAGGCAAACATGGAGGATACGTAAGCATTCTGTCCATTGCACATTACATGTTAAAAGAGAATTTTTCTTTCTCTAAGGATTTGAATGTTTGACTATGTGTTGGATTGGGTTTATGGGGAAAAGGAGAGAATATGAACATGGTCTTGGTTTGCACACATTGAAAAGTGTGAAGATTTCATATATCTTCTCAGGTATACTAGAATGCAAACTGCTTAAGGGTGAGATATTTTGTTTTGGTCACTGTGTGT